>APFE031437122.1:116917-159312 GCA_000404065.3 Pinus taeda | reverse complement strand
TTGTCCATATGGGCTCATATAATTTGATGTAAATTAATGAGAAGTAAAAAAAATTATGAGTTAGATGTTTAAACCCATATATAAAAATGTATTAATAAAAAAAAAACCAATTTAATGTGCATAAAATAGCTCAATGCACATGTTATGTAATATTTATAGCATTCAATAATACAATTTAAACAATAAAAAATTACACATTGTTTCTTGTATTCTAAAATACATTTCCATCTAAAAAAATTGATCCCTCTTGGGATAGATGTGTGCTTAAGATGAATCTATAGTCATGTAATTTTAGCTAGAGAAAACATATTTAGTGGACAAGGCACTACCAAATATTATATATGTATATTTATAATTTTAATTTTAATACTCAATTATTATGAGCATTTATTTTTCCCCAAGGAACAATTGTAACTTTTATTATGTTAAATATTGAAAATTACATATCGTAGATGCTACAGATAGCGCATATGTCAAAACTAGGGGCCTAGCCACAACTGTAGATAGTCTACAAAAACCTTAAAAAATACTATGATACTGATATACAAAGCAAAAATGTACATATATATGTCTATAAACAAACGTAAAAAAAACAAAATAGCTTCTATGAAATATCCATCAAACATCTACGTATCATAAGGGCATATGAGCACGTTGTGGATGTTGTTCCATGAAAGGCATATCCTAATACTGGTAAAAGTCATGCCCATGATGTTATTATATCAACTAACTACCAAGAGGTTGTTGTGTGGCTTCATTGGAAATGTTGTTAGAAAGTTGGTTCCTCTCCTTATAGATGTGTTGACAGGAAATATAGTTAAAACAAGATTTAATAGCATATATTTCTTGCAATAAATTTCTGGGTGTGTGCACATGACATTCATCCCGTAGATTGAACCAATAGATAACAAGTTTGGAATCAGAAAATATCTAAAGTTGTTGGCATCCCTTCCCAAAAAGAAAACATAAGGAGTCTGATGCTATTGAGTTCAGAATAATTGTTTCTGCCTCTCCCTAAACCCATACTCATTTTTAAATAATGGTCATCTCTGAGATATAAGATGGCCCCACCGTCACAACCATGTTGTTGAGCTAAACCATTAGAATAAGCCTAGGTTATAGATTTATCGATGGTTTTACCAAAAACATTCTTGCTTGTTTAATTGGTTTCATCACTTGGGATCAAACTATTTAAAGCCATAATATGAGATAATGAAAAATTCCAATAAGTTTCTTTGTCCTGGAAAATGAGTTTATTTTGAGTAATCCATATACTCCAACCTACTAACAGGGGAAGGTTACAAAGCTTTGAACGGTGGACCTAATTCCATCAGGATTCCCAAGCATAGAAAATTGAGTATCCTTCCCATTTATATGGAATGCCCATCGATTAATATATATTATTCCATAATTGAATCACAAACTTGCATCGCAGAAATAAATGATCAATACTTTCTGAACAACATCCACAGAGAAAGTACTAAGTGGGACCATGGAAGGAGTGGAGTTGTAGGATATCACTTGCAGGGGCTTTGTTGAGAAGCATACACCACATAAATATCTTTGCTTTGCGAGGGATTTTTAACTTCCATAGCGGATGCCACCACCAAATAGTATTCCCAGGTTTATGATTTGCGAATATAAAGGGATATCCTACTTTTGGAGAGCAATTGCCATGATGAGATATGGTCGAGAATAATTCATCCTCTCTCCTAAATTTGAATATAAGCTTCCAAGAACGTATTTTTATAACTCGACCATTCCTCATGCCATCTATCTAGGATCCCCAAGTTCATTGTAGATTTCCAAGCTTGACCAAAAATGGTAGAATTGCCAAAATACGCGATCTCATTAAGGGTCCTTACCCTAGTTGTATCTAAATGGTGAATGAGTTCAGGAAAAAGAACATGAAAATTTCCACTTCCACCACAAGCATCCGTCCTGATGCGAACCTTGGGGCCTGGTCCAACTTTCCAAGGTAGCCTGAAACATATGTATTCCACAGAATTCAAAATAGCTCTCCGAATCATTCATATAACAGTTCTATTCTAGTTGGGGATCCTATTCTCATCATCGATACATTGAGGGTGAATGTACTTTCTTGTGACCACTTCCATCTAAATATTTTTTGTGGGGAGTATCTGCCATCCCATTTTAGTTGAAGGGCCTTAGTAAAGAAAGATAGATTCTTCATTCCCTAGCCTCCCCATTTCTTTGGTAATGTAATTTAATCCCATTTTAACCAAGCAAATGGTCTACGTTCATTGTCACATCTCCATAGTAGCTTGCGACATAAATTATGAATTATGGATATAATTCTTTTTGGTATCCAAGCCAATGACATCCAATAGACATGAATTGCCTCTAATTTTGATTTTATAAGAATAAGGCATCACGCCCTAGGTAACCATCGATTGTGCCAGATGTTTATTCTTTTTCCAACATTGGTTACCATCCATGTCCAATCAACAATTTTGTAGCTATTGGGCTTGAGGCAGAATCCCAGATATTTATGTCCTTGTAACTTAGAAATTGGAGAACCCACAGTAAAAACCATTTTTCCGTCAACGTTTTAAATCCTAACAGGGATCCATCATCAAGACTATTTTGAATGTTGATAGTAGAAGAGCTCAGTTGTGAGGTTTAAATAGATATGAGGTGAGCTTGTTTTGTTTTAAGAAAAAAAGAAGGTCGGCTGCTTTAATAATTAATAATTAATTTTATCCAAATATTTAGGTTTTTATCATTTTCATTTTTTTTGATAAATTAATATTAATAATAATAAAATAGTAAAGTGAAATTATTTTATAATAATTATAATTTTATTAAAATAAATAATTATAATCAAAGTAATTAATAATTTATTTATTTATTAATTTATATTATTATGATAGTTAAAATATAACTATAAAAATAATGGTACTAACTAATAAGTATTATAATAAATATTCAATATTATATAAATTAATATTTAGTTATAAATAATAAAAATATTTAGTAATAATTAATGTTATAATACATATTGTTATTATAATAATAGTAAACAGTTTTTGTTTTTGTTTTTTTTTAAAATTGAATATTAATGGGATTATTAGGGATTAACTAGATTTTATTTCTATAAATTAATAATAGTGCTAATAGTTTTTATAATAATTTAAATAAATAATAATTAGTTGATAGTTATATAGTAATTTTTATAATAATAATAAGTCATAGTGATACTAATTATCATTAGTAATAAGTATAAATAAATATATAAATAAATAAAATTTATAAAAAAATATATATATTTTTAATAAAAGTTAATTAATTTTTTTGGTATGAATTAATAATAATTCCAATATTTACTAGTCATAATTAATAATAATAGTAAATAATATAAATTTTTGACTATTTAATTATTAATAATTTTAATAGATTACTAATTATTATATATTCAAATATTAATTATTAATATTTTGAGGTCGATTATTAGGAGTAACAATAGAAATAAAAGAAACTAGGACTTGCTAAATAAGCATAAGAGGAAAGGGAGGGGGAGAAAGTTACCTATTAAGAGCTAAACCTAGGAAGCATAGGAGGTCTTAATTTCTCTGATTAAGGGAAACCATCTACTACTGATCTCAACGCCATTATCCCCGTTGAGATTATGTGGATGTTTCATAATCTCAAGAGCCTGTCTAATCTTTCGCCTATGATGATGTTCTTCTCTTGCGACAATTGAGGCGTTTTCCACACATAGATGGTGCTTAGTTTTAGAGGAATGCTCTGCCAAGGCCGAAGTACGGGACCTGTCATTCGTAATATCTACTATATCTTCTTTCAGTCTTGTTTGCAAAGAACGACTTGTTTCACCAATGTAGCTTTTCCCACAGGAACAATCTATTTTATAAACTCCTTTAAGTTGATGTCTATCAATCTTATCTTTGACAGACCTCATAACTTGTCTAATCGTTCCAGGTAACGAGAACTGAGTGATAATGTTTTTCTCTCTCAGGATTCTTGCAATGTAGGCCGTAGTCTTGGCACCTTCGATGTGTGTTCATATATTGTTGTCTACCTCATGTGAGGCCATATTTCTTAATGGATTACCTTTAAAAACCATGCCTAAGCAATTGGAACTGCGTAGTCAAGAAATCCGATTTATTTACACTAACTCGAGACCTGTTGCTGCTTTTATTGTGAGAAGATTCTAACTCATCAACTTCAGCCTTCAATGTTACTGCTTCTTCATTCGTTTGGACAACACAATGCTCGTTTCTTCCTTTGTCTACGCTTGCCATCATTTTTATGGATACATCAGACCTTCTAGAGCCTGATGCCTCTGAACATGTGAATTTTTCGATGGGTCTTCCGCTTGGAATATCTTCCTTATTTCCGTAATACGACTTGTTTAATAATTTAGACAACTTCTTTTGTTGTCTGACTTGAGCAATGTGTCCTTCATTATTGGCCTTTAGAGTAGCCCTGACATCAATAACAGACCAAAGATCTTTGTGATGTTGTTGGCTAGTTTCAGGTGTGCTGAGAATGTTGAGCATCCAAGATTGTCTATAGAAGCCCTAACCCTCTTAATTTCTGCCCGAATTAGAGAAGTACTTAATTGAAAAAATGCCTTGCTGTTAAATTTGTTATGTAATCTATGGTTAATTTGCGCAAATGAGGGAATGAGATTCTTGTCACGACAATTTTTAAGAAATTGAAGGTCTGTAGCTATTCTTGTTATCTTCACCCTAAATTTTTCGAGTAGAATGATTTCACTCCATGTATCCCCTTCGCATAGGGAAATGATTTTGGATTTAAGACCTCTGTGGTTGTTAGTATCTTGTAACTTAGAAATCGGAGAACCCACAGTAAATACCATTTTTCCGTCAATGTTTCAAATCCCAATAGGGATCCATCATCAGGACTATTTTGAATGTTGATAGTAGAAGAGCTTAGTTGCGAGATTTAAATAGTTATGAGGTGAGCTTGTTTTATTTTAAGGAAAAGAGAAGGTCGACTGCTTTAATAATTAATAATTACTTTTATCCAAATATTTAGGTTTTAATCATTTTCATTTTTCTTTTTGGTAAATTAATATTAATAGTAAATAATAAATAGTAAAGGTGAAATTTAATTTATAATAATTAATAATTTTATAAAATAAATAATTTATGATCAAAGTAATTATGTCCTTCTTCAAAAGGGAGTATTGTGTGTGGAATCCTCGGAAGAGCATAGTCGATTTGGACGTGTGAACATCGTATAGTTGTTAGTGTTGACCTCTCTTGATTGTTGACCATCCCAGTAGATTTTCAAAATAATTTAAAAGTGGTATTGAACATAATAGAGTCACTATTAGCACGAGACCTGTCATTCCTAATATCTGCTATATGTTCTTTTAGTCTTGTTTGCAAAGAACGACCTGTTTCACCAATGTAGCTTTTCCCATAGGAACAATCTATTTTATAAACTCCTTTAAGTTGGTGTCTATCAATCTTATCTTTGACAGACCTCATACTTTGTCTAATCGTTCCAGGTGCCAAGAACTGAGTGATAATGTTTTTCTTTCTCAGGATTATTGCAATGTAAGCCGTAGTCTTGGCACCTTCGATGTTTGTGCATATATTGTTGTCTACCTCATGTGAGGCCATATTGCTTAATGGATTACCTTTAAAAACCATGCCTAAGCACCTAGAACTGACTTCATTACGCGTAGTCAAGAAATCTGATTTATTTACACTAACTCGAGACCTGTTGCTGCTTTTATTGTGAGACGATTCTAATGCATCAGCTTCAACCTTCAATGTTACTAATTCTTCATTCGTTTGGATAACAACATGCTCGGTTCTGCCTTTGTCTATGCTTGCCATTGTTTTTATGGATACATCACACCTTGCAGAGCCTTATGCCTCTGAACATGTCAATTTTTCAATGGGTCTTCTGCTTGGAATATCTTCTTATTTCCGCAATACGACTTGTTTAATAATTTAGACAACTTCTTCTGTTGTCTGGCTTGAGCAATCTGTCCTTCATTATTGGCTTTTAGAGCAGCCCTGGGATCAATAACAGACCAAAGATCTTTGTTGATGTTATTGACTAGTTTTAGGTGTGCTGAGAATGTTGAGCATCCAAGATTGTCTAGAAAAGCCCTAACCCTCTTAAATTCTGCCTGAATTAGAGAAGTGCTTAATTGAAAAAATTCCTTGCTGTTAAATTTGTTATGTAATCTATAGTTAATTTGCGCAAATGAGGGAATGAGATTCTTGTCACGAAATTTTTTAAGAAATTTAAGGTCTACAGCTCTTCTTGCTATCTTCACCCTAAATTTTTCGAGTAAAATGATTTCACTCCATGTATCTCCTCTGCATAGGGAAATGATTTTGGATTTAAGACCTCTCTGGTTAATATCTTGTAACTTAGAAATCAGTTTTTTCGTCAACGTTTCAAATCCCAACAGGGATCCATCATTAGGACTATTTTGAATGTTGATAGTAGAAGAGCTCAGTTGCGAGATTTAAACAGGTATGAGGTGAACATGTCTTTTTTTAAGGAAAAAAGAAGGTGGGGTGCTTTAATAATTAATAATTAATTTTATCCAAATATTTAGGTTTTTATCATTTTCATTTTTTTTGGTAAATTAATATTAATAATAAATAATAAATAGTAAAGGTGAAATTTTATTTATAATAATTAATAATTTTATAAATTAAATAATTTATAATCAAAAGTAATTATGTCCTTCTTCAAAAGGGAGTATTGTGTGTGGAATCCTCGGAAGAGCGTAGTCGATTTGGAGCTGTGAACATCGTATAGTTGTTAATGTCGACCTCTCTTGATTGTTGACCATCCCAGTAGATTTTCAAAATAATTTAAAAGTGGTATTGAACATAATAGTGTCACTATTAGTATGAGACCTATCATTCCTAATATCTACTATATGTTCTTTCTATCTTGTTTGAAAAAAATGACCTGTTTCACCAATGTAGCTTTTCCCACAAGAATAATCTATTTTATAAACTCCTTTAAGTTGGTGTATATCAATCTTATCTTTGAGAGACCTCATACTTTGTCTAGTCATTCCAGGTGTCGAGAACTGAGTGATAATGTTTTTCTTTCTTAGGATTCTTGCAATGTAAGTCGTAGTCTTGGCACCTTCGATGTTTGTGCATATATTGCTATCTACCTCATGTGAGGCCATATTACTTAATGGATTACCTTTAAAAACCATGCCTAAGCACTTGGAACTGACTTCATTATGCTTAGTCAAGAAATCTGATTTATTTACGCTAACTGGAGACCTGTTGCTACTTTTATTGTGAGAAGATTCTAACGCATCAGCTTCAACCTTCAATGTTACTGCTTCCTCATTCGTTTGGACAACAGCATGCTCGGTTCTACCTTTGTCTATGCTTGCCATTGTTTTTATGGATACATCAGACCTTGCAGAGCCTAATGCCTCTCAACATGTCAATTTTTCAATGGGTCTTCCGCTTGGAATATCTTCCTTATTTCCGTAATACGACTTGTTTAATAATTTAGACAACTTCTTCTATTGTTTGGCTTGAGCAATGTGTTCTTCATTATTGGCTTTTAGAGCAGCCCTGGCATCAATAACAGACCACAGATCTTTGTTGATGCTGTTGGCTAGTTTCAGGTGTGCTGAGAATGCTGAGCATCCAAGATTGTCTAGAGAAGCCCTAACCCTCTTAATTTCTGCTCGAATTAGAGAAGTGCTTGATTGAAAAAATGCCTTGTTGTTAAATTTGTTATGTAATCTATGGTTAATTTACACAAATGAGGGAATGAGATTCTTGTCACGACAATTTTTAAGAAGTTGAGGGTCCACAGCTCTTCTTGCTATCTTCACCCTAATTTTTTCGAGTAAAATGATTTCACTCCATGTATCCCCTCCGCATAGGGAAATGATTTTGGATTTAAGACCTCTGTGGTTAATATCTTATAACTTAGAAATCGGAGAACCCACAGTAAAAACCATTTTTCGTCAACGTTTCAAATCCCAACAGGGATCCATCATTAGGACTATTTTGAATGTTGGTAGTAAAAAATCTTAGTTGTGAGATTTAAATAGTTATGAGGTGAGCATGTTTTGTTTTAAGGAAAAAAGAAGGTTGGCTGCTTTAATAATTAATAATTAATTTTATCCAAATATTTAGGGTTTTATCATTTCATCATATTTTTTTGGTAAATTAATATTAATAATAAATAATAAATAGTAAAGGTAAATTTTATTTATAATAATTAATAATTTTATAAAATAAATAATTTATAATCAAAGTAGTTATGTCCTTCTTCAAAAGGGAGTATTGTGTGTGGAATCCTCAGAAGAGCATAGTCGTTTGGGAGCTGTGAACATCGTATAGTTGTTAGTGTCAACCTCTCTTGATTGTTGACCATCCCAGTAGATTTTCAAAATAATTTAAAAGTGGTATTGAACACAATAGAGTCACTGATCTTGCCATTCAATAAGATGAGGATATCATCCAAAAATAATATATGTGACAAAATGATGACGTCTGCTATTTTGACACCTTTAAGTCTACCCTGGTTCTTATCTATGATGATTAAAATACTCAGACCATCCATTATTAATGGTGATAATGGGCAGCCCTGCCTAAGTCCACATTCTGCATGAAAGAAGTTGGAAGTGGACCCATTGATGAGGATACTATATGAAACAATGGATATGCAACACATTATCCAATTAATGAAAGCACGAGGAAATAAAAAATGAGTCAGTCATATCCTCAAATATAACCAAGTGGTTCTATCAAAACCCTTCGATAAATTGATTTCGAAAATCATGGCCTTTATATTTTTTTCATAGAATGAAATCCTTCATGAGATATTCCTATAGATTCGTGGATTTGACAATTTTATAAAAAGGCGAATTGTTCTTGTGTTATATGTTGGGAAAGGATAGGGTTGATGTGGTTTGCAATGATTTTTGGCATAATCTTGTAGATACAATTACAAAGGCAGATGGGTCCAAAGTCATTAAAGGATTTGGGGTTGTCATATTTGAGGATAAGGGAAATAAAAGTTTCATTAAAAGCATCATACATGTGTTCATTCAATGGACATTACTCAATAACCTTGATAATATCATGTACAATCATATCAAAGAAAGCTAAGTAGAATTCCATAGGCAAACCATCCCAGCCAAGGCTCTTATATTTATTGAACTATTTAAGCACAACTTCCAATTCCTCTATAGCCACTGGCCCATCTAATTCCTTAGCTACCTCCTCATTTATATAACGAGGAAAAAGTCTTGCAATATTTAGAATTTCTGCTATAGTGGCATCCTAAGGCACTTTAAATAATTTCCTGAAATGCGAGATGCCCAAATTTTCAAGACCTCTAAAAGATTGTATAGTTGGACCTTCATCATCTTCCAGTGCTGAGATTGTGTTGACTTCTTTCTATCCTTTGGTGAAATGCTGAAAGAATTTGATATTCTCATATCCAGATTATAACTGGATGGATCTCCTCTTAAGCCTCCAAGTTTCTTCGCTATCCTTTAATATCTTGAATCTCTCATATTCTAGAGGAATAATCTGAGTTTTTTCTTCCATCGTTTCATATCCACTGCTGATTGGATTTTATAACTTATGAAGTTCATCCTCCATGTTTATTAGAGTGTCCTCTTCCCCCTTTTCTTTGCCTTTGCGCAGTCTAATGTCCTTTTCTTTAGTAATTTCATGTGTGTGGAAAAAGGTTCAGACACCGACTCGACTTCATCAATGGGATTACTTGCTGAGTTTATTTAACAATATGATGGTATTGTTTATCTCTTACCCAAGTTGAGTTGAATTTAAAAGGATCCTTAGGCTTTGGTTATAATCTCAAAATTTCTAAGCATTTTGATGAGGAATCCAAGATGCCACCTGACCCTACCCATTTCCAAATCAAGTCAGATTTATTCATCGAAGATTTTTTGAAAAGAAATCAATTGAGCCTTTTGGATAGCATGTCATCCCCAATTTTATGATTTCTTCAGGTTGGCTTAATTCGTGCTATTAGTATGTCAATAACATTATTTTTCTCTTGCATCTTGATGAAGAAATCCGAGAGGTTTTCTATCTGTGCATGATTTCTCAAATATTCAACATGTTCCATTGAGAAGTTGAGGTCACCTTGAAGGATTATGTTATCCTCCATTAATAACAAGCAGTGTATGAGTGATTCCAAAAACTCTATGTGATTGTCGAAGGGTCTATAGATTTTAACATTTTTGAGTTGCATCCCTAATGCTACTGAGAAAATATCTACCATTAGGTATCCTTCCCTCCTGCATACATTTAGATTCTTCATTGATTTAACTCATCTATAAATGGTTCCAGTACATCATTCATTACCCTCATGAAAGTAGCCAGAGCATTTGTAAGAACGTAAGGCATAACAAGCCACTCAAACAATCCCTGTTTAGTTTTAAATGCAGTTTTCCAAATTTCTTCTTCAACTATCCTAACTTGATGATAACCACTTCGCAAGTCTAACGACTGATCAAGAAAATAATCAATTCTTGGGAGTGGATAATGATTATTTACTGTGATTTTTTTCAGTGCATGAAAATCCACACACATGCACCAAGTTCTGTTCTTCGTTGGCAAGAAAATGGGAAAACCACATGGCAAAGTAGATGGGTGTATGAAACCTTTGTTAAGCAATTCTTGAATTTGCATTTTGATTTCCATGCTCTCCATAATAGACATGCGATACATGCTAATGTTTGGAAGTGGAACATCTTTTTGCAGTTGAATCTCATGTTGAATTCCCCTCTTGGGAGGTAACCCCTTTAGTTCCTAAAACATCTCGCCATGCTTTCTTACCACACAAAAAAATTCATATTTCAATTTACCATAACAACCTTCAAATGATTCATAATAAATATCATTCTTTTTCTTGATCTTGAGAAGCACAAAATTTTTACTTGCATTTACTAGTCTCTTCATCTACCCTGCACTAACCAAAGAAATGTTCAAACTTTTGTGATGGGCTCTCACTATGTACTCCACCCCACTCTAGGGAGGTAACCCCTTTGGTTACTGAAACATCTTGCCATCGATTCTTACCACATAAAACAAATCATCTTTCAATTTGTCATCACAAACTTGAAAAGATTCATAATAAATATCATTCTTTTTCTTAATCGTGAGAAGCATGAAATTTTTACTTGCATTTACTAGTCCCTTCATTTTCCCTACATTAACCAAAGAAATGTTTAGTTTTTTGCGATGGGCTCTCACTATGTGCTCCACCCCATTCTTCGGTAATATGTATTTGTTTTCCATGACAATAAAATACTGCTTTCATATCATAGAAATAAGGACTACCCAAAATGATTCCCGAGATGTCAAGTGGAACTACATCTAACACAGCTTCATCAATGAACTTTTCAGTAATGGCGAACTTGAATAAACACTTCCTTGTAACTTGAAAGTTTCAATTGCTAACTATCCAACCCAATGGATATGGCTTATGATGAGGTACAAATTCAAGATTTAGATTTTTTCCCAAGTCTTCTGAAATAAAGTTTGATTGTGACCCACTATCAAATAATGCATCAATATTTGTATGATTTGAAATCACTCTTACATGAAACAACTCTATTCTTGACTCTTCATTTGAAGTGTTGTTTTGACTATCTGATGAACTAGTGCTTGTAACACTCTCTTTTCCTTTTGTAACCATGGCTGAAATCTTGGTCTCATCACCATAATCTCGACCAAGGTCATGTTGTGTGGTAGCGATCATCTTTTGTTTTCCCTTATTGTTTCATTTCATAGGCCTTAATTCAGGATGCAATTTCCACTAGTGGGCTTCATCATGCCCCTGTTTGGAACAGTGTTTGCATGTGATTTTCTCCCATTCTTTCTTCACACTTGCATTCTTATTTCCCTTCCATTTTTCACCCTTTTCTTTCTCTGTACCCTTGAAGGGCTTCCTCTTACTAACCTCTTCCTGAATGTTCTGTCCTCTAGATTCAATGTGCGTGGCTTTCACACATACTTCATGTAAGTTATTTGGATTGAACATAAGAATAATATGTTTCAGATAGGAATGTAAACCCACAATATAATTCAAGAATGTATCTTGGGAATTCAAATTCACTCCTAATAACAAAGTCCTTTTCCTAAACTCTTGTGTATAATCTTGGACTGTTTAGCCTTTAAGCTGCATATAATTCTGCCAATTCATAATGGCTTTTTTCGTATAGGCTAAAGGATAAAACTGTCTATTAATTACATAAAAAAATTCAACCCAAGTAATGGATATCTTACCATGGATTCTCATTTCCTCTTGAATCTTTTCTTCCGACCAAATTGGTGCAGTTCCTTCTAGCCTCAATCAAGCCAATTCGATTTTTATGTCATCTTCTTGAAGGTTTTGAATTCTAGAGTATACCTCTAACTGTCGAATCCAATTGTCCAACTTTTCTTCATTCACCTCTCCATTGTACATGGAAAGTTCAAATTTTATGTCCAATTTAAGTAATGGAGTCTTTCCTTTTGGGGTTTTTGAATGAGTATGGGAAGTTTCAGTGGTGGTAGTGGAAGATTATGTTGTTTGAGGTAATGAATATGATGAGGAAGATGATGAGGATGGTGCATATGGAGGTGTATTTCCACCATTCCCTTTGGAATCTTTCTTCTCATCATTTTTGTCCGCTGAGCTTCCTTCTCCATGTGGAGGTTTAGAACTCTCTCCAACCATTCTAGTGTTCTTGTCTTCATAGAGGACTTTAACCATATCAATCAAAGTATTGAAATCTTTCTTGAATTCTTCCTCTTCTGAAGAGGGACCTTTAGGCTCTCTTTCTCCAGACATAATGGTCGTGGATTCAAACTCAGAAATTGGTATTTATTTTACCTCTTCAATCTCAGTTGAAGGAAAAACTTGAGTAGTTTCAAGTGCAGTTGAAATTGGAACTTTGGGTGGTGGAGATTTTAGCCTTGTGGCTCTCCTTCTTTTGGGAATTACCTAAGGAGTTGCTACCAATAGCCTCCCTTCTCATTTCTGTAACTTTAACCTTGCAAGATTCGCAATTTTGCAACCATTAAAATCCTAATTGCAAAAACTCAAGCAATCAAGAAATTAAACGTTTTCTCTAATACCAACCTTATCTATTTTTGTATTATTAGTTTTTCTGTGCTAGTAACAATTACAAATTTATAAACATGTGCTTGCTTATTTCTTCTTATACTGAGGTTTCCTTAGTTGTTTGTGCATACAATTAGGTAAATTTCATTAAGTTTTAAAATGACATTCACGAGAACAATAGTTTCAAAACAAATATTGAACATCAGACATTCAAAGTATAACAAACCATCAAAGGGACACTTTAACACAGTGTTTTGATGAAGGAGGTCATCCCTCCTAGGCTACATCTCCTTGGTCCGCCTTCCATGGCTAGGGCCTCTGTATTAACTCAATGTGGCAAAATGCTATTTTACAAAGCTCTATCTCTCTTGACACCCACAGAAATGTGTTCAGAATATCCAAATTAGCTAAGAACACCTATTTATGAGCTCAATTTGGTCGAAAATTGACTTCTCTATGGCTTAGTTAGCATTTTTCTAGATTTTCTCCTCGAATTATGGAATATCTCCAGTTAGCCTTGCTAAATCTAGAGGCAGGGCCAAATTTGGGGGCACTGCCAAACTTACCACTAGATTAACTCATAGTTAATTAAGGCTAAACTACACTTAATTAATTTTTAAAAACATATTAGCGCCAACCGAAATCTTAACTTGCGGCGGTTTTGTTGGCCTAATCACATGCAATGTCAACATCACATTAACCATTGGAGCGGAGTTGTTGGAGCTAACCGTTGAGGTTGCGGTGTCGTGTTCACATGCGAGTTGACAATGGAGGTTTGTGAATTGTCTGTCGCTAACCATTTTATGTCAGAGCAAAAGCGTTCACATGTGGTAACTGCCGCAAGTTTGTTGGGTTAACTGACTGTTAGGTTATATAACTGTTGTGGTCAAAACATTGCCTTCACACGGGGGAGGGCTGACCCTCCCCTAACCACCAACCTCCAAATTGCATAACTTCAAATGTAAACAGAGATATAACCTGGTAAGAAGCACCCGATCAAGAAGTTGGTAAATAGTGCAAACAGTGCTACAATATTTTGCTCCATTGTTTAGACAGCCAACATGACCTTTTGGAGGTGCCATGTGGCAGCCTCTGGCCTTGCCATGTGGCATTCTTCAATTGGTCTAGAATAAAACCAATAGAAATGCGCCAACACAACATTGTACCACCCAAAAAAATATTTCCACTTGTCCATCCGTGATTTTCCATTGACCTGCATTGACTATTTCTAGTCACCTACCATGTCACAAGTACATATTGTTGATGGTACAGTGATTGGGAATTTTTTCTTTTGCAAATTTCGCCTATTGAGTAAAGTGATGAGAACACAATAACTTTCTCATACGAACTCGGTGTTTGACAAAATGAGTTGCACTAGGATCACTATTCTGAGACAAACATGGTCATTTAGGTTTCGAGCCATTCTGAGAACTTTTATTTTTGAGCTAAATAATAAGCACATGATCAGCCTTTCTTGTGTTTTCGTGGGTAATGGGTTATAAGTGAGTCATAGTTTCTTTCAACACTGATGTAGTTTGGGCATGGTACCCATTTTCTTGTAGTGAGCCTTTTCATGGTGTTCATTTATCACAATTTTGTTTGTTTCGGGTAATAGGGGCTCAACAAACTCCTATTAAGCCTATGTTGGTGCTAAGGCCAGGGCTTGGCAATTCAGGTGCGTTTACTCAGATACTTTTTAGTGGGAGTGGTCTCTATGTCTTGGCGCAATCTTGGTGTTGTTCGTTTTGTGTAGTCAACGGGACAAACCTCGTAGAGGCAGTGGCCACGCTGGCAAGGAGCACGTGCAAAATGGGTAGGGAAACATAGTGATGATGAGCAAGGTGGTATGGAGATGGAGGAAAAAATTACATAGGGCCCAACCCTCTCTCTAAGTCATGTTATTTAACCTCCCTCCCTTAGAATGATTTTGACCAGTTGAGGGAAATCTAGGCCAACCTAGACATCCTTCGTGAGCACAAATATGAGGATTAAAACGAGCTTGTGGCATATATTAACGACATCTAGTACAATCAAAATTATATACTGAACGAGATAGAGGCAAGACTAGCACACATAGACTCGTATGTCCATAAAGGCCACAACCCGATGGTTCCTCCGGTTGGTCAAGATTTTCCTCCTCCTCCTTCACATGAGATTTATAGGTTGCTCGTTGGTTTTGTATGATTTTTGCAATGTATCGATTTTTTCCCTTGGGAAATAGGAAATGAATGGACACATATTTTACACTACTGTCTTGCTCTCCTTGCTAACAAATCTAGTAAGAGAGAATCTTAGACAGAAGCCATGCAATCTACACCTTTATGATAATATAATGAGTTTTTTGATGAAAATATATCTCAAGTAATAAGAAAAATAAAATTTACTAATAATATATCTAAAGTAATATATAGAGTTTAATAAAAAATTAACATTGGATTAGAAGTGAATAAATAAATTACTACTAGAATAAATTTAAATCGAATTGCTCACTCATTTTGAATTTTTGTGCAACAAGGACTCCATCCTCATACAAGTTGAAATCAGATGCTAAATTTCGAGACAGAGTAACACACAAAATGAAAGTGAAATCAATTACTACGGATACATGTGTCATCGAAAAAGAACAAGTGTAATAGATTTGAGAGACCACTTTAATTGTGAAGCACAAGTGTCCACTAAGTGGGTGCACAATTGGATGTTGACCATAATGGCCACTCGCAAAGTCGGGTTTCGATTTGTCACGATTTGTGGTTTAGGGTTTCATTGATTTTTGTGGTTTAGCCACTGATTCTCAAGATTCTGGTGTGTTGTTTTCTGTAAGTAAGACTCTCTACAATTCCAATTCCAATTTCAATTTGTAATAAGAGTTCCTACTTCTAAGTCAATTGGGTTATACATTTTTGAAGTAAGTTTCGAGTTACAGTTCGTAATTTTATTTTTAGTTCTTCACTGAAATCGAAGAAGATAGAAATTGTAAAAGAGGTTTACACCTCAAAAAATTTGATCCTTCTAGTCACTTGGTTGATCCCGACTCCAAATCTACCAACTACTTAGAGGGATCAAATATCTTCTCATTGTAAAAGAGGTTTACACCTCACCAAATTTGATCCCTCTAATCACTTAGTATATCCCAATTATGATGAATCTATATTAGTTAATTTAACTTTCATTAATATAATTTAAATTTTTTAATGAAATTAGATCATTGATTTGTTCATTTATATAAAACATATTCTTAAGGAATATTAAGTTGAAACAATAAAATAATAAAAATAATTATTTGAAGGGAATATTTAAATTAGTTGCATTTGTTAGAGGCTTACTTTTGGCTTACTTTTTTCACTGCAACAATAATAGAGGTTTAATGAAATAATGATAACTACCGAAACAATGCTCTCAAAATTCGAATTTATATTTATTTTACCCAATAAATAGAATGGAATAAAATGGGATTACATAGCAAAGTAGAGATGTAAAAATGCTATAGTCTTTATTTCTTTAAAAGAGGTTACCAATCTATACAATTATTTCTTTAAAGTGTAAAGATGATGGCTAATATTCATTAAGATTTATATGTTTTATCATTTTTTAAAAAGTAAGAATTTAATGATTTTTTCTTAAAATTTTATTTTTAAATTAAAAAAAAAGAAGTGAGAGAAGCATTCCAAAGTTACCATAATTTTAGAATGTTAAAAATTTAATAATGATAAATAATTTTAGATATATTTTTCAACTAAAATCATTTGAAATAGAGTGGTGTGTGTGTGTGTGTGTGTGTGTGAATTTAAATTATAAAAAATGAATAATTTTTAAAACTAATATAAATTTAATTTTGAATAATGTTACAAAATTATTAAAAATAAAACAATGAAATTAATTTCAAGTAAAATTGTTACAATCCCTAAAATAAGATCCTTAAAATGACTTACAAATATAACTATACAACTTTACTTCTTTTTAATTAGGGATGTAAAATCTTTACCAAATATGTTTCTACATATTAAAAAAAATAGATTAAAAATATATAAGTAATTGTTACAGATATTTTCATTTCTCTCTCATGGGGAAAAATATGTTCAAAAAAGGAGTTTAAGGTTATCTCCTATTTTTTCAAATTTCAAACATGAAAAAGATCTCCATTTATTTAAAATTTTTGAAACACTTTAAAAGGTAAATAAATAAAAAAAACTTTAAAATTATCTCCAATTCTTCAAATTATGGTGAAGTATAGACAATCATTTTCTATTTTATCATTTCATCCTTTTGAGGGTTTTTCACCATGATTGTGAAATGGTATGTAGCTTTAGATGGAAGAGGATTTTAACATCATGGAATGATGGATGGATATCTACATGCACAAGAACAAATACCTGGAGAAACATGAGTATATTGAAAATACTACTTGATTTCACTCGGTGTTTCTTCTTAGTCGTCTTGGGATGTGCATTACCATAATAACAAGGATAAAAATGTCCAATATTGAGTGTTCAAGAATACCATTGGAAAAACCATGTGTTGAACCATCTGTTTCGAAAGTCAATCATGTCTAATTATTAATTGTTTTAATTTAATTTTATTTTTATTGAGCAGAGAGGCCCATTCTACAACCCACTGCGAAGGTGATGTGTAAGTATGTCCATTCGTCTTAAAAAAAAATTAAAATATTCTTAAATAGAAAAACGATATAATATAATATAGATATTATATGAAATTCATATAATTACATATAAAATTAATAAGAATAAAAAAAATTATTGAGTATAATTTCATGTAAATTAATTAGAAGTAAAAAAAATGTGAGTTAGATGTTTAAACCCATATATAAAAATATATTAATAACAAAAAAAACAAATTTAATGTGCATTGATAAAATGGCTCAATACACATGTTATGTACTATTTATAACATTAAATAATACAATTTAAACAATAAAAAAATACACATTGTCTTTTGTATTCTAAAATACATTTCTACCTAAAAAAATTGATCTCTTGGCTCATGTTAGATGTGTGCTTAAAATGAATCTATAATCATGTAATATTAGCTAGTCAAAATATATTTAGTGGACAAGGCATTACCAAATATTATATATGTACATTTATAATTATAATTTACAATTATTATGAGCATTTATTCTTTTCCCAAGGAAAAATTGTAACTTTTATTATGTTAAATATTGAAAATTACATACTGTAGATGCTACAAATAGTGCATATGTCAAAACTTGTGGCCTAGCCACAACTGTAGAGAGTCTACAAAACCCTAAAAAGATACTGTGATACTGATATACAAAACAAAAATGTACATATATAGGTCTATTAAAAAAAAAAAAAAAAAAAATAGTTGCTATGAAATATCCATCAAAGATCAATGTATCATAAGGGCATATCAGCACCCTGTGGATGTTGTCCCATGAAAGGCCTATGTTAATACTGGTAAAAGTCATGTCCATGATGTTATTATATCAACCAACTACCAAGAGGTTGTTGTGTGGCTTTGCTGGAAATGTTGTTAGAAAGTTGGTTCCTCTCCTTGTAGATGTGTCGACAAGAAATATAGTTAAAATGAAATTTACTAGCATAGATTTTTTCCAATAAATTTTTGAGTGTGCACACATGACATTCAGTATGTAGATTGTACCAGTTGATAACAAGGGTGGAACCACAAAATATGTGAATTTGTTGGTATGCCTTCTCAAAAGGACAACATAAGGAGTTTGAGGTTGTTGAGTTCAGAATAATTGTTTGTAACTCTCCCTAAACCCATAATCATTTTTTAATAATGGTCATCTTTGAGATATAAGATGGCCCCACCATTAGAACCATGTTGTTGAGTTAAACCATCAAAATAATCCTAGGGTATAGATTTATCGATGGTTTCAGCAAAAATATTCTTGCTTGTTGATTGGTCTCATCATCCGGGATCAAACTATACATAGCCATAATATGAAATAATGATAATTTCCAATCGGTTGCTTTGTCCTGGAAAATGAGTTTATTCCGAGTAATCCATATAATCCAACCTACTAAAAGAGGGGAAGGTTATGAAGCTTTGAAGGGTGGACCTAATTCCACCAGGATTCCCAAGCGTAGAAAGTCGAGTATCCTACCCATCTATATGGAACGCCCATTGATTGATATACCTTATTCCATAATTGAATCACAAATTTGCATTGCAGAAATAAATGATCAATACTTTCTGAACAACATCTACAGTGAAAGCACCAAGTGGAACCATGGAAGGAGCGGCTTTGTAGGATATCACTTGTGGGGGTTTTGTTGAGAGGCATACACCACATAAATATCTTGGTTTTGGGAGGGATTTTTAACTTCCACAGTGGATGTCACCACCAAATAGTATTCTGGAGTTCATGATTTGTGAATATAAAGGGATATCCACTTTTGGAGAGCAATTACCTTGATGAGATATGGCCCAGAATAATTCATCCTCTCTGTCCTGAATTTGAGTATAAGCTTCTGAGAGTGTATTCATATAACTTGACCATTCTTGATGCCATCTTTCTAGGATTCCCAATTTCAATGTAGATTTCCAAGCTTGACCAAAAATGGTAGAATTGCCAAAATCCGCGATCTCGTTTAGTGTCCTTATCCCAGCTGTATCCAAATAGTGAATGAGTTCAGGCAGAAGAATATGAACATTTCCAATTCCACAACGAGCATCCATCCTGAAGAGAACCTTGGGGCTTGGTCCAACTTTCCAAGGTAGCTTGAAACATATGTATTCCATTGAATTCAAAATAGCTCACCAAATCATTGATATAGCAGTTCTATTCCAGTTGGGGCTCCTAATCTAGTCATCAATACATGGTGGGTGAATGTACTTTTTCGTGACCACTTCCATCCAAATATTTTTTGTGGAGACTATCTATGATCCCACATTAGTAGAAAGGACCTTACTAAATCAAGATATATTCTTCATTCTCTAGCCTCCCCAGTTCTTTGGTAATGCAATTTAATCCCATTTTATCCAAGCAAATGGTCTACATTCATTGTCAAGTCTCCATAGTAGCTTGCAGCATAACTTTTGAATTTTGGATATAATTCATTTTGGGATCCAAGCCAATGAAATCCAATAGACAACAATTGTCTATAATATTGATTTGATAAGAACAAGACATCACGCCCGAGGTAACCATTGTTTGTGCCAGATGTTTATTCTTTTTTCAACATTGGCTGCCAGCCACGTCCAATCTATAATTTTGTAGCTATTGGGCTTGAGCCAAAATCCTAGATACTTATATCCTTCTTCAAAAGGGACTATTGTGTGTGCAAACCTCTGAAGAGTACAGTCGATTTGGAGCTGTGAAAATCTAATAGTTGTTAGTGTAGACTTCTCTTGATTGTTGACCATCCTAGTGAATTTTCAAAATAATTTAAAAGTGGTGATGAAAACAATAGAATTACTGATCTTTCCATTCAATAATATGAGGATATTATCCAAAAATAATATATGTGACAAGATGATGATGCCTGTTATTTTGACACCTGAAATCTACCCCGGTTCTTATCTTCGATGATTAATCTACTCAGACCTATTGGGTTATGTTATATTCTTTCCACGACTAGCCCACGTAGTTAACTAGGGGTTAGAAGGGGGGCGGAGCCCCATTCGTTGCATAGTGGGGGGGTCATAAGTGGTTTGAAGGGTGCAACTAAGCCCATTCTATGGGGTTCAGGGTAGCGCCTTGGAAAATTTTGGTTTTGGAACCTATGTTAGGTTGGGCGGACTCACCTATGGTTTTGTGCATGATTGTCGCACATGTTTTTAGATGCGATGGTTTTCGGTACATGGTTTTGGACGCGATGGTTTTCGGTCCATTGTATTGGATGCTTTGGCATGTATAGATATGTACTATAACCTTGAAAGGAACATAATGAAAAATTAAGCTGGTAGTCCCAGTTTTGGGATCCAGGGGAAAATCTCTGTGTATATGTGTTTTATGTGTTATGTTCTGGCATTGTTTAATTCATGTGTTTTAGAATTCATATGCAGGTAATTTTTGTACGGCGTTAAAACCTACATTTGGTATCAGAGATGTTTTGGCTTCAAGGGGATACCTTTGTTGCTAATGGGTTTCGCTCGGGCCTTTGGTAGACCTTGTTCAGTGGGAGATCTGCGAGATTGATTCTGGTGGTGATAGAAGATGGCGAGCAGTGGAAAAATAGAGATCAAGAAATTTAATGGTCAGAGTTTTGAGTTGTGGAAACTCAAGATGGAGGATCTATTGGTGGATAAAGATCAGTGGATCATGGTAGATCTGGGTACTAAACCAACAGGAGTGTCTGATGAAGAATGGAAGAAGTTGGGTTGGAAGGCAAAGAGAAAAATACGATTGTGTGTCTCTGATTTAGTATTGTTGAATGTATCAAGGGAAGCTACGGTGAAGGCTTTGTGGGACAAGTTGGGGACTTTGTACCAATCTAAGTCTTTGGTGAATAAACTATTCCTATGGAAAAAGTTCTATAACATGAGGATGAAAGATGGAGACTCGGTGACAGAGCATATGAACACATTTAATACAGTGGTAAGTCAGTTAGCATTTGTTCTTATTAAGATTTTAGATGAAGATGAGTACATCAGTTTGTTGTGTTCTCTACCATATTCGTGGGATAGTCTTGCTATTGCAACAGGTAAAAATGCAACTGCCTTGCAATTTGATGAAATAGTCTCATCCTTGTTGATGGAGGAGATGAGACGGAAAAATATGGAGAGCCAGAATGGCAATGCATTGTCTATACGAGGATGGTCCCAGAACAGAAACAAAATAAGTCATCAAGTGGGAGATCTAAATCTCTAGGAAAGCTTGTAAAGGTGGTGTGATGGAAATGTGGAAAGGAAGGGCATTACAAAAGGGACTATAAATCTAAAGCTCTTGATAAAGAAAAGGGATCTGATGATGCTCCTTATATAGAGGTGAAAACCACCTCAGACAGCCTTGCGAGCCGAGCCCCCCTCCTCTCCTCTTGGTCGAGTTAGTAAAACAACCTTTAAAGATGCTTGGTCGAGCTCTTGTCTTGGGTCTTCTTGTCTCACTTCTTTTCCCTTCATGGAAGAACTCAATATTAATGACACCTCAGAGGCCTTTGGGAGAAAGCTCCACTCCGCTATCACCGGTTGACTTGAACAAGCAAGAAATTCTCTCATCTTGGGAAGGTGGGAATGTGTACTTGGCTTCTTCAAGTACACACGTAGATCATGAAGCATGGTTGATTGTCTTAGGTGCATCCTTTCACTTCACTCCCCATTGAGAGTGGTTCTGTGAGTATGAGAAATACGATGGTGGTGATGTCTTCTTGGGGGATGACAGGAAGGTTAAAACCATTGGTCGTGGAAAAGTAATGTTGAAGTTGCAAAGTGGAAGGGTTAGAACACTTCTGGGTGTTCTACATATTCCTGCATTGGCTAGAAATATGATTTCTATAAGCAAGTTGGATGATGTAGGTGTAAAAGCAGTGTTCAAGAAGGATACCTGCAAGATGGTTCGGGGAGCACTGGTATTGATGCGGGGAGTTTGGATTGGAACTCTGTAAAAGCTGCAAGGTAACACGATTGTTGATAGGTGCAATAGTTACATGGTTCCTGAAAGTCGAGTAGAAAATCTAATGGTCTCTTGAGAGAAGACCATGTTGTGGCATCAGAGGCTTTGACATATTGGAGAGAAGGACCTTCGAATACTTCATGGTAAATGTATGGTAGAAAGTATGAGTAGTAGCTCTCTAGATTTTTATTTTTGTGAAAATTGTGTATATGGGAAGCAGAATTGGGTGAGTTTCCTCTCTAGTAGTAAGAGGGCGAAATAGATATTAGAGCTTGTGCACAGTGATGTGTTTGGACTTGTGAAGGTTCCATCACTTGGTAATTTTGTGTACTATATATCATTTATAGATGACTTCTCAAGGAATACATGGATATATTTCCTTAAGAAGAAATATGAAGTCTTTGACAAGTTTAAAGAATTTAAGGCTCTTGTGGAAAATTAGATAGAGAAGAAGACAAAGGTGTTGACTACAGATAATGGTGAAGAGTTTTGCAGCAAGGAATTTGAAGAATTCTGTAAGAAGTGTGGCATAGCATGATAGAAGACTACTCCATATACACCTTAGTAAAATGGAGTTGCAGAAAGAATGAAAAAGACGTTGATGGAAAGGGCAAGAAGCATGCTTAGTGGTGCTGCGTTAGGACAGGAATTCTGGGCAGAGGCAGTGGATACTGTATGTTACCTAGTCAATAGATCACCCTCATCAATGTTGGAGGATAAGACTCCACAAGAGGTATGGATTGGTAAGAAACCCTCTCTTTCACATTTGAGTGTATCGGGACATGATGCATATGTACATGTTCCAAAGGAGAAATGAACCAAGTTGGATAGTAAATCTAAAAAGTGCATCTTTATTGGGTATAAGGATGGTTTAAAGGGTTATAAGTTTTGGAACCCAGTAACAAGGAAGGTTGTGTATAGCCGAGATGTGGTGTTCAGAGAGGTGAAAGATGTTATTAAACAAGAAGTCCAACCAAAGGAACCTGAGAAGATAGAATTTTAGCTAAAGGAGGAAGAATCAAACTTTATAGCAGAGGAGGAATTATAAGATGAAGAGGCACAAACTCTAGCTGTGAGAAGATCAGTTTGAGAAAGACGACAACTAGAAACGTATAGTGCATTTGATTTCTTTTCATTTTTTTCTTTGTCTTTTACTGATGATGATCCCAAAACTGTGAAGGAAACAATGGATTCAAAGGATGAAAAACTATAGAAAGAAGCCATGGTTAATGAAATAACATCTTTGCACAAAAATGAGGCTTGGGATCTGGTGGAGTTGACGGCTGGAAGGAAACACATTGGCAGCAAATGGTTGTTCAAAAAGAAGACAAATGCAGAAGGAAAAGTGGAGAAATATAAAGCTTGGCTAGTAGCAAAAGGTTACTCCCAGGTGCCAAGAATTGATTTCGGTGATATCTTTTCTCCTGATGCCAAGGTAAGTGATATCTGGAAGAGGAATTCTACATGAAGCAACCTGAAGGCTTTGCGGTTAAGGGTATGAAAGAACTGGTATGCAAGTTAAAGAAGTCTATGTATGGCTTAAAGCAGTCACCAAGGATGTGGTATCAGAAATTTGATACATTTATACAGGGACTTGGCTTCACCAGAAGCAAAGCAGATCACTGTGTGTACTTTAAATTAATTGGTGACTGTGTTATTTATCTGGTCTTATATGTGGATAATATGTTGCTGGTTGGAAATGACAAATAAATTATCTAGGATTTGAAGACCCAATTGTCCTCCGAATTCGACATGAAATATCTTGGTGTTGAAAAATATATTTTGGGCATGGAAATTAAAAGAGATCAGGAAAAGAGGAAGCTCTGGTTAAACCAGAGGAAGTATGTCGAGATAATACAACAGAGGTTTAATATGCAGGATAGTAAACTGGTGAAGGTTCCTATTCTTGTAGGTGTGTGGTTATCTGCTGAAGAGTGTCCCAAGATGCAAGAAGAGGAAGAGGATATGTCTCGTGTTCCACATGAAAGTGCAGTCGGTAGCCTGATGTATGCAATGGTTTGTACTAGACCAGACATTACACATGCAATGGGAGTATTGAGCAGGTTTATGTCAAAACTAAGGAAGGAGCACTAGACAGTAGTGAAGTGAGTTTTCAGGTATTTGCATGGCACTAGTGATTATGATCTGTGCTACCAAGGAAGACTAGGATTGGACAGAGTGTTGGATATTCGTAGCTTTGTTGATGCATACTAGGCTGGAGATCTAGATCAGAGAAGATCTACAAGTGGGTATGTGTCTAACTTATTTGGAGGTGCAGTCAGTTGGATGAGTAAGGAATAATCTGTAGTGGCATTATCAACTACAGAGGCAGAATACCTAGCAGCGACTCATGTAAGCAAGGAAGCAGTTTGGTTGCAGAGATTGTGTTCAAGTATGGGGTTAGTACATGGTGCTATAAGGATAGATAGTGATAGCCAAAGCACAATTTTCTTGGCAAAGAACCCTTCATATCATTCAAATACAAAGCACGTTGATGTTCATTATCACTTTGTGAGGGATATGATAGAAGACAAAAAGGTGTTGCTGGTAAAGGTGGACATTTTGAAGAATACTGCAGATGCATTGACAAAATCTGTGAGCACTGAGAAGCTCTTTTGATATAGAGAAACAATGGGCATTACAGGGTTGGATAAATGACTAAGCTCTCTTGTGGCCCCCTGTGGAAAGAACTTGTGGCCCCCTGTGGAAAGAAAACAACAAATGGGAGAATGTTGGCTTATGTTATAGTCTTTCCACGACTAGCCCATGTAGTTAACCAGGGGTTAGAAGGGGGGCGGAACCCCCATTCATTGCATAGTGGGGGGGTCATAAGGAGTCTAAGGGGTGCAGCTAAGGCCATTCTATGGGGTCCTGGGTAGCACCCTAGAAAATTTAGGTTTTGGAACCTATGTTAGGTTGGGTGGACCCACCTATGGTTTTGTGCATGATTTTCTCACAAATTTTTGGATGGGATGGTTTTCGGTACATGGTTTTGGATGTGATGGTTTTCGTTCCATGGTATTGGATGCTTTGACATGTATAAATATGTATTGTAATATAGGAACATAATGAAAAAGCTGGTAGTCCCAGTTTTGGGATCCAAGGGGAAATTTCTGTGTATGTGTTTTATGTGTTATGTTCTCGCATTGTTTATTTTATGCATTTTAGAATTTGTATGTAGGTAATTTATGTATGGGGTTAAAACCTACAAGACCATCCATTACTAATGGTGATAATGGGCAGCCCTACCTAAGTCCACGTTCTGCATGAAAGAAGTTGGAAGCAGAACCATTGATGAGGTTACTCTATGAAACAATGGGTATACAACACATTATCCAATTAATGAAATCATGAGGGAATCCGAAATGAGTCAGTCATATCCTCAAGTATAGCCAAGTGGTTCTACTAAAAGCGTTTGATAAATTAATTTCGAAAATCATGCTCTTTAGATTTATATTTTCATAGAATGAAATCCTTCATGAGAAAGTCCTATAACTTCGTGGATTTGACAATTTTCTAAAAGGGAAAATTGTTCTTGTGTTATATGTTGGGAAAGGATAGGCTTGATGTGGTTTGCAATGATTTTTGATATAATATTGTAGATACAATTATAAAGGCAGATGGGTCCAAAGTCATTAAAGGATTTGGGGTTGTCATATTTGGGGATAACAGAAATAAAAATTTCACTAAAAGCATCATACATGTGGTCATTCAGTTGACATTTCTCAATAACCTTGACAAGATCATGTACAATCAGATCAAAGAAAGCTAAGTAGAATTCCATAGGCAAACCATCCCAGCCAAGAATCTTATATTTTTTAAACCATTTAAGGACAACTTCAAATTCCTCTATAGCCACTAGCCCATCTAATTCCTTAGCTACCTCCTCATCTATATAATGAGGAAAAAGTCTTGCAATGTTTAGAATTTTTGCTATAGTGGCATCCTAAGGTGCTTCAAATAATTCTGTAAAATGTGAGATGCCCAAATTTGCAAGACCTCATAAATATTGTATAGTTGAACCTTCATAGGAAATGAATGGACACATCTTTTCCACTACTTCCTTGCTCTCCTTTCTAAGAAATCCGGTCAGAGAGAATCCTAGATGGAAGCCATGTAATGTACACCTTTATGATAATATAATGAGTTTTTTGATGAAAAAAAATGTCTCAAGTAATAAGAAAAATAAAATTTCTAATAATACATCTAAAGTAACATATAGAGTTTAATAAAAAATGAACATTGGATTAGAAGTGAATGAATAAATTACTATTAGAATAAAATAAAATTGAAGTGCTCACTAATTTTGAATTTTTGTGCAACAAGGGCACCATCCTCACGCAAGTTGAAATCATATGCTAAATTTCAAGTCAAAGAGCAACACACAAAATGAAAGCAAAATCAATTTCTACGGATACATGTGTCATGGACAAAGAGCAAGTGTAATAGATTCGAGAGACCACTTTAATAGTGAAACACAAGTGTCCACTAAGTGGACACACAATTGGATGTTGACCATAATGGCCACTCGCAAAGTCAGGTTTCGTTCTGTCATGATTTGTGGTTTAGGGTTTCATTGATTTCTATGGTTTAGCCACAGATTCTCAAGAATTTGGTGTGTTTTTTTCTATAAGTAAGACTCTCTACAATTCGAATTCCAATTTTAATTCTTAAGAAGAGTTCCTATTTCTAAGTCAATTAGGTTATGCATTGTCAAAGTATAGTTTCGAGTTAGAGTTCGTCATTTTATTTTTAGTCTTTCACTGAAATCGAAGAAGACAGAAATGGCATGGTTGTGGTGGGTATCAACAGTAGCAATACTGTTGTTTACTTTGCATACCTCATTTGATAATGCAAGTCTTCAAATCTTGGGAGTGGATAACACTTCTTTATTGTGATTTTGTTCAGTGCACGAAAATCCACACACATGCACAGAGTTCCATGCTTCCTTGGCACCAAGACAATGGGTGAACCACATCACGAAGTAGATGGGTGTATGACACCTTTGTTAACCAATTCTTGAATTTTCATTTTGATTTCCATGCTTTCCATAATAGACATGCGATACATGATAATGTTCGAACGTGGAACATCTTGTTGCAGCTGAGTCTCATGCTGAATTCCCCTCTTGGGAGGTAACCCCTTTAGTTCCTGAAACATCTCGCCATGCTTGCTTACCACATAAAAAAATCATATTTCTATTTATCATCACAACCTTCAAAAAGGTTCATAATAAATATCATTCTTTTTCTTGATCATGAGAAGCAAAAATTTTTACTTACATTTACTAGTCTCTTCATCTGCCTTGCATTAACGAAAGAAATGTTCAAATTTTTGTGATGGTATCTCACTATGTACTCCACCCCACTCTTTGGAGGTAACCCCGTTGGTTCTTGAAACATCTCGCAATGCTTTCTTACCACATCAAACAAATCAGATTTCAATTTATCATAACAACCTTCAAAAGATTCATAATAAATATCATTTTTTTTCTTGATCATGAGAAGCACAAAATTTTTACTTGCATTTACTAGTCTCTTCATCTGCCTTGCATTAACTAAAGAAATGTTCAGTCTTTTGTGGTGGGCTCTCACTATGTACTCCACCCCATTCTTGAGCAATATGTATTTGTTGCCATGATGATAAAACACTGCTTTCATATCATAGAAATATGGACTACCAAAAATGATTCCTGAGATATTAAGTGGAACTACATCTAACTCAACTTCATCAATGAAATTTTCAGTAATGGCGAACTTGAATAAACACTTCCTTGTAACTTGTAATTTTGCATTGCTAACTATCCAATCCAATGGATATGGCTTATGATGAGGTACAATTTCAAGGTTAGTTTTTTTATCAAGTATTTTGAAAACAAGTTTGATTGTGACCCACTATAAAATAATGCATCAATATTTGTATGATTTGAAATCATTCTTACATGAAACAACTCTATTCTTAACCCTTCATTTGAAGTGTTGTTTTGACTATGTGATGAACTAGTGCTTGCAACAATCTCTTTTCATAACCTTGGCTGAAATCTTGGTCTCATCACCATAATATTGACCAAGGTCATGTTGTGTGGTAGCAGTCGTCTTCTGTTTTCCCTTATTGTTTCGTTTCATAGGCCTTAATTCAAGATGCAATTTCGAGTAGTGGGCTTCATTAGGCCCCTCTTTGGAACAGTGTTTGCATGTGATTTTATCCCCTTCTTTCATCACAGTTGCATTCTTCTTTCCCTTTCATTTTTCACTCTTTTCTTTCTTCGTACCCTTGAAGGGCTTCCTCTTACTAACCTCTTCCTAAATGTTCTTTCCTCTAGATTCAAAGTGTGTGGCATGCACACATACTTCATCTAAGTTATTTGGATTGAACATAAGAATAATATGTTTCAGATAGGAATGTAAACCCCCAATATACTTCAGCAATGTATCTTGGGAATTCAAATTCACTCTTAATAACAAAGCCCTTTTCCTAAACTCTTGTGTATAATCTTGGACTGTTTAGCCTAAGTTAAGCTACCTAAAATTCTGCCAACTCATAATGAATTTTTGCATATAAGCTAAAGGATAAAACTATCTTTTCATTACAAAAATAAATTTGACCCAGAGGGTGATAAAAGGCCAGCATTGCCCAAAACAAAGGCCCCTGATTGATGATGTTATCTCGATCTTGTTTGGTACTAAATCTAACTATGAAAATCCATTTTGGGCATAGATAAATTTCATAGTTGTTTGACCATGTGGAGAAGATCCATTGATGCAATGCATCAGACTTTGGCCAGAAACCATTAAATCTATAGATAACAACTTTTTGGCCTAGATCTGTGTATAGATCAGTTACCTCTGGCAGAGATATTGTGAGCATTGGATCTTCCGTCTTCTGTTCCACAATGTATGGGCCTGGTAATTCAGATGTTGGAGCTGGTTTGTTTTGCATGTGTTCCTTTCCTTTGACTGCATCATGGAAAGAGCCTGAAGTTTTAGAGC
Organism: Pinus taeda; assembly: GCA_000404065.3. Classification (NCBI taxonomy): domain Eukaryota; kingdom Viridiplantae; phylum Streptophyta; class Pinopsida; order Pinales; family Pinaceae; genus Pinus; species Pinus taeda. Next base: position 129,654 of record APFE031437122.1, on the reverse strand, counting down.
TCGCTCCCTTGCATCTGCCTCTCAGTCTCAGATTTAGTATGATGGTTGAATCTTTGGTAATTCTATAGTCTTGAAGCATGTGATTATCCTGCAGACTGTATCCTGAATATATTGGATTTTGGTATGTTGTTAGGGTTCCCAGTTTTATCTGGATCTCCTTCTTTAACTCCTTAATGCTTAACCTCTTGCTGATTTGTGTGCAATAATGTCTGCCTCCTATGGATCTGATAAAAAATTGCATCAAATCTTCCTTCATACCTGGTGGATCACATTGTCTAGGTCTCGATCTGTTGGATTTGCCTTCTCTGATTGCCAAAGAGCACCGCAAGGTTTGAGAGGTCTGTACCCTCTTTTCTCATGTTTAGGCTAACCGAGATCAATTTTCATGATGGTTTTGGCAAGGAGAGTCCTCGCCATGGACCTCACCTTCCCCTTGCTTTCATTAACTCACACTTGTCCAAAGGAGAATAGGGGAACATCAAGTTTCACGACCCTTGACCCATCATGCACATTCCTGTTTTTCCTTTCAATCTCTCCTTTGTTGTTTTGTTTGAGATTCGCATATTAGTTAGCACTCATCAGTCCAAAGGAGTATGGGGGTTCAACAAGCCGTGTAGCCCTCAACCCTGTACACGCTACCCTATCTTATCTGATGACCTCTCCTTCTTCATTTTTCTTGTGAATGACAACTCAATCGATGGTAGGGTCTCGTCGTTGCTGGAGTGATAGCACCCTGACTGCCTTTTGATCATTCGCATGCTCCTGTCCATTTGTCAAAGAACATCAAGTCGGCTACCTTGTCGACGCCATGCCTGCGGTTCTGTATAGGCAGGTTGACAGAAACAAAACCTATCCGTGCTTCTGTATCGTATCAATCGTCAGTAGATCTAAGGGAAAGAAACTAACCTTTGTGGATGCATGCCCTCTCCATCCTAGGTTCAAATATTAGTGGGTTGGCACTATTAGCCGCCTCTCTCATTCTGATCATCGGACAATTTAGCTTGATCATGGCCGCCATCGACCCTCCCTCATACACGTTTTGTTGTAGGCAAAAAATGCCATGTTCTCACGGTCAATTATGTGGAAGGGCCTTGTCTTGAGAACACTAGCCAAGCCTGGATTGAGGGAGAATTGCTCCATCGCAGAAAAAATATTTTTTGTTTCGAGACCAAAATAGAGCATTGCCGAAGGGTCATGATCAGCTCACTCTTCTGTCGATTTCTTGTGAGGGCTTCGTTCTAATCCCATGTAGCTCCCATCCTTAGATTGCAGGGTGGCGGCACCGCAGATCAAAGTTCTGGATACCCTAGCCATAGCTCCTTCCAACCTCTCTCTTCGATGAAGAAAATCCTGTTGTATCTGACATTCAATTGTTGAAATTTTTGGCTATATTATTTTTTAATTTAATTAAACTATTATGGCTTAGTCAGCCTTTTTCTACATTTTCTCCTTTATTTATGGAATATCTCCACTTAGCGTTGCTAAATCTAGAGGCAGGGCCAAATTTGGGGGCACCGCCAAACTTACTACCAATTAACTGGTAGTTAATTAAGGCTAAACTGCACTTAATTAATTTTTAAAAACATATTAGTGCCAATCGAAATCTTAACTTGTGGTGGTTTTGTTGGCCTAATCACACGTGATGTCAACGTCTCATTAACCATTGGAGGGGAGCTGTTGGAGCTGATCGTTGAGATTGCGGGGTCGTGTTCACATGCGGAGTTAACCTCGAAGGTTTGTGAATTGTCTACCGCTAACCGTTTTATGTCACAGCACAAGCGTTCACATGTGGTAACCCTCGTAGGTTTGGTGGGTTAATTAACATTAGGTTATATAACTGTTGCAGTTTAAACATTGTGTTCACATGGGGGAGGGCTGGCTTGCGAGCTAGCCCTCCCCTAACCACCAACCTACAAATTGCATAACTTCAAATGTAAACAAAGATATATCGTGGTAAGAAGCACTTGATAGAGAAGTTGGTAAATAGCGCAGAGAGTGTGCTAGAGGTTGTGGGTTCGACCTCGACATCCACTAAATATTTTGCTTGACTGTGTAGACAACCAACCCGATCTTCAGGAGGTGCACGTGGTGGCCTCCAGTCTTGCCATGTGGCTTTCTTCCATTAGTCCATAATAAAACCAATAGAAACGCGCCAACACATCACTATACAAACCAACCAAATATTACCACTTTTCCATCCCTGATTTGCCTTGGACCTGCATTGACCATGCCAAGTCACCTGCCACATCAAGAGTACAAACTCCTGACTCTACAGTGATTGGGCAATTTCTCTTTTTCAAATTTCGCCTATTTAGCAAAGTAATGAGAACACAATAACTTTCTCATACAAACTCGGTTTTTGACGAAACGAGTTGCCTTAGGATCATTTTTCCAAGATGGACATGGTTGTTCAGGTTTCAAGCCATTATGAGAACTTTTATTTTTCAGCTAAATATTGAGCACTTGATCAGCCCTCGTGTTTTTGTGGGTCATGGCGTTATAAGTGAGTCATATTTTCTTTCAGCACTGACGTAGTTCAGGGAGGGTACCCATTTGCTTGTGCTGATTCTTTTCATGGTGTTCATTTATCCGAAATTTTTTGTTTTGCATAATAGGGGCTTACCAAACTCCCCTCAAGCCTGTGTTAGTGCTAAGGCCAGGGTTTGGCAATTCAGGTTCATTTACTCATATACTTTTTAGTAGGAGTGGTCTCTATGTCTTGGCGCAATCTTGGTGTTGTTCATTTCGTGCAGGGATGATTCGTCAACATGACAAACCTCATAGAGGCAGTGGCCACACATGGTAGCAAGGAGCAAGTGCATAAAGGGTAGGGAAATAGAGCGATGATGAGCAAGGTGGTATGGAGATGGAGGGAAAAATTGCGCAAGGCCCAACCCTCTCTTGAGGTCATGTTATTCAGCCTCCCTCCCTACCTTGGAATGATTGCTAACGAGTTGAGGGACATCTAGGCCAACCTAGACATCGTCAGTGAGCACAAATATGAGGATTAGAATGAGCTTGTGGCATATATTAACAACATTTAGTACAATCAACATGACATTCTGAACGAGATAGAGGCAAGACTAGCACACAGACTTGTACGTCCATAAAGGCCACAACCCAATGTTTCCTCCGATTGGTCAAGATTTTCCTCCTCCTCCTTGATATGAGATTTATGGGTTACTTGCCCATTTTGTATGATTTTTGTAATGTATGGCTTTTTTCCCTTGGGAAATAGGAAATGAATAGACACATCTTTCCACTACTATATTACTCTCCTTGCTAACAAATCTAGTCAAAGAAAATCTTAGACAAAAGCCATATAATCTACACTTTTATGATGATATAATGAATTTTTTATGAAAAAATATGTCTTGTAATAAGAAAAATAAATTTTACTAATAATATATCTAAAGTAATATATAGAGTTTAATAAAAAACGAACATTGGATCAGAAGTGAATGAATAAATTACTATTAGAATAAATTAAAATTGAATTGCTCACTCATTTTGAATTTTTGTGCAACAAGGACTCCATCCTCACGCAAGTTGAAATCAGATGCTAAATTTCGAGAGTCAAAGTGCAACACGCAAAATGAAGGCGAAATTAATTACTATGGATACATGTGTCATCGACAAAGAGCGAGCGTAACAGATTCGAGAGACCACTTTAATTGTGAAGCACAAGTGTCCACTAAGTGGACACACAATTGGATGTTGACCATAACGGCCACTCGCAAAGTCGGGTTCCGTTCTGTCACGATTTGTGGTTTAGGGTTTCATTGATTTCTGTGGTTTAGCCATCGATTCACAAGATTCTGGTGTGTTGTTTTCTATAAGTAAGACTCTCTACAATTCCAATTCCAATTTCAATTCGTAGGAAGAGTTACTATTTCTATGTCGATTAATGGTGAAGGATATAATATTATTAGATATTTTAAAATTGTGTTGTTTAGTTAAGTTTTGGAGTTTTTAGTCAGAATCTTATAAATTTTTTTGGCCTAAATTTTAAATTTTGTTATTTAAAATGGGTTTTTGACTATATATGAATTCAAGAAGAGCACTTAAATTACAGAGAGATTAGACCTCAAACTTCTTATTTCAAAAAATCTCTACTCAAATTAGACTAGAAAATAGAAGATATGATATGAAACCCTAAAAAAATGTAGAACAATATACCATAAAAGTTTATTTTTTTAATAATTAGTTTTATTATAATAATATTTTATATTTATTTATTAATTAAATAAAACGCTTAACTATTTTTAATAATATTTATGTTTATCAAATTTATATATATATATATATAAAGGTGATTTGAAGCTTGATTTCATGGTTTACATATTTACTTTATAATATGGAAATTGCAAAATTGAATTGTCCCATGGGCTCAAATTTTTTATACACAATTACTATTATATTAAAATTTTCATACAGCTTGAGTGGCCCTAATGGTTAAGAGCATGTCTTTCCTCCTAAGAGGTCACATATAAAAAACCAGAGCACAATATAGCATGTACCTCTTCATATACACGAATGTGGTGTCTTAAAATTGGATAATAATAATTATAATAATATGGGTCCCTTGTCCTAGAAACAAGGGGGGTCTCATATACCAATATGGTGGCTTGTGCCATAAAAATGGCTAATAATAATAATGATATTTGTATATTTAAACTAGATCGATCTTAACTCCCAATATGCCAAGTGCTTAGAGGGATCAAATATATTTTCATTGTAAAAAATTTGATCCTTCTAGTCATTTGGTAGATCCCAACTCCAAATCTACCAAGTTCTTAGAGGATCAAATATATTTTCATTGGAAAAGAGGATTACACCTCACCAAATTTGATCCCTCTAATCACTTGGTATATCCCGATTATGATGAATTTATATTAGTTAATTTAACTTTCATTAATATAATTTAAATTTTTTAATAAACTTAGATCATTGATCTGTTCATTTATATAAAAACATATTCTTAAGGAATATTAATTTCAAACAATAAAATAATAAAAATAATTATCTAAAGGGAACATTTCAATTACCTGCACTTGTTAGAGGCTTACTTTTGGCTTACTTTTTTCACTGCAACAATAATAGAGGTTTAATGAAATATATGTTAGTTAATTTAACTTTCATTAATATAATTTAAATTTTTTAATAAACTTAGATCATTGATTTGTTCATTTATATAAAAACATATTCTTAAGGAATGTTAATTTGAATCAATAAAATAATAAAAATAATTATCTAAAGGGAATATTTCAATTATTTGCACTTTTTAGAGGCTTACTCTTACTTTTGGCTTACTTTTTTCAGTGCAACAATAATAGAGGTTTAATGAAATAATGATAACTACGGAAACAAAGCTCTCAAAATTCAAATTTATATTTATTTCACCCAATAAATAGAATGGAATAAAATGGGACTACATAGCAAAGTGAAGATGGAAAAATGTTATAGTCATTATTTCTTTAAAAGAGGTTACTAATGTATACAATTATTTCTTTAGAGTGTAATGATAATGGCTAATAGTCATTAACGTTTATATGCTTTGTTATTTGTTAAAAAGTAAGAAATTAATGAAATTTTCTTAAAATTTTATTTTTAAATAAAAAAAGAAGTGAGAGAAGCATTCCAAAATTACCATAATTTTAGAATGTTAAAAATTCAATAAAGATAAAAATTTTTATAATATATATTTTCAAACCAAAATCTATATATATGAATGATAATTTTACAAACTATTATAAATTTAATTTTGGATAATGTTACAAAATTTTTAAAAATAAAACATTGAAATTAATTTTAAGTAAAATTGTTACAATCGCTAAAATAAGATCCTTAAAATGGCTTATAAATATAACCATACAACTTTACTTCTTTGTAATCAGGGATATAAAATCTCTACCAAATATGTTTCTACATCTTTAAAAATTGATTTAAAAAAACAAAAAATTGTGACAGATATTTTCATTTCTCTCTCATAGTGAAAAATATGTTCAAAAAATGTGTTTAAGCTTGTCTCCAATTTTTTCAAAATTCAGACACGAAAAACATCTCCATTTATTTATAATTTTGCAAACATTTTAAAAGTAAATAAATAAACAAAGATTTAAAATTGTCTCCATTTCTTCAAAATATGGTGAAGTATAGACAATCATTTTCTATTTTATCATTTCATCCAAAAGTAAAGCCTTATTTATCTTTGTGGCCTCTCCTTTTGAGGGTTTTTCACCATGATTGTGAAATGGTATGTATTTTTAGATGGAGGAGGATTGTAACACAACGGAATGATGGATGCATCTCTACATGCACAAGAAGAAATACTTGGAGAAACATGAATATATTGAAAATGCTACTTGATTTCAGGAGTGATTCCTCTTAGTCCTCTTGGGATGTGTATTACCATAATAATAAGGATAAGAATATCTGATGTTGAGTGTTCTAGAATACCATGGGAAAAACCATGTGTTAAACCGCGTGTTTTGAAAATCGCTCATGTCTAATTTTTAATTGTTTTATTTTAATTTAATTCTTTTTGAGTGGAGAGGCTCATTCTACAACCCACTCCAAAGGTGATGTGTAAGTCTGCCCATTTGTCTTAAGATAAAATATTCTCCAAATAGAAAAACGATGTTGGATTATATATATATAGTTGTCCATATGGGCTCATATAATTTGATGTAAATTAATTAGAAGTAAAAAAAATTATGAGTTAGATGTTTAAACCCATACATAAAAATGTATTAATAACAAAAAAAACCAATTTAATGTCCATAAAATAGCCGAATGCACATGTTATGTAATATTTATAGCATTCAATAATACAATTTAAACAATAAAAAATTACACATTGTTTTTTGTATTCTAAAATACATTTCCATCTAAAAAAATTGATCCCTCTTGGCTCATGTTAGATGTGTGCTTAAAATGAATCTATAGTCATGTAATTTTAGCTAGTCAAAATATATTTAGTGGAGAAGACATTACCAAACATTATATATGTATATTTATAATTTTAATTTTAATTTACAATTATTATAAGCATTTATTTTTCCCCAAGGAAAAATTGTAACTTTTATTATGTTATATATTGAAAATTACATACTCTAGATGATACATATAGCACATATGTCAAAACTACCACAAAAACCCTAAAGAGATAGTGCGATACTGATATGCAAAAACAAAAATGTACATATCTAGGTCTATAAACCAACGTAAAAGAAACAAAATCGCTGTTATGAAATATCCATCAAAGATCTATGTATCATAAGGGCATATGAGCACCCTGTGGATGTTGTTCCATGAAGGGCCTATGTTAATACTGGTAAAAGTCATGTCCATAATGTTATTATATCAGCCAACTACCAAGAGGTTGTTGTGCTGCTTCGTTGGTGTAGGTTTTAACCTTGTACGGAAATTACATGCATACGAATTCTAAAACACATAAAATAAACAATGCGAGTGCATAACACATAAAACACATATACACAAAGATTTTCCCTTGGATCCCAAAACCAGGGCTACGAGATTGGTTTTTCATTATGTTCCTTTCAATGTTATAATACATCTTTATACATGCCGAAGCATCCTATACCATGGAGCAGAAACCATCGCGTCCAATGCCATGGACCGGAAACCATCGCGTCCAAAAACATGTGTGAAAATCATGCACAAAACCATAGGTCGGTCCGCCTAACCCAACTTAGGGTCCAAAACCAAAAGTCAGGTTACGGGTACCCTAAAACTCCCTGTGACTCCACCTCACTACACAATTGGAGCAACGAACGCGGAGGGGGGGGGGGGGGGGCGCCCTGGTTAACTACATGGGCTAGTCATGGAAAGAATATAAAACAACCCAACAATCTCCCACTTGTTGTTTTCCTTCAACAGAGGGGCACAAGAGAGCTTAGTTGGCCTTTTTTTTTACCAAAGAAAAATTCAAACAGTTTATGAACCGAAATAAAAAGTTACATAGTATATGCATTTAAGCATTCATTTTTATTGTATGATGTGCAAATCATAGAGGCCACAGGATGTAAGATATACAATCCTATCAAAGAAAAGTGTGAAAAGAGTTGTTCCTAAACTCAGGAAAACAACAAGAAAAGAAAAAAGAAAAAAAAAAAATGATCCAACTTGCCTATGCTTTCCTGCCCTTCTTCTTCTCCACTCTTCACCAACCTCTAGTGTTGGAGTGGTATTAATAATGGCAAGCTAGCTATCCATTGTATTTGTTGGTTGGTCTTTGTCTGATTCCGATCGTTTGGAGCCGTGAGGTCATTTGATTCCACTTACTTCCAGCTGAGATTCATGTTGCTATTCATGACCCATGACAGTCTCTTGGGTCTTTTCTTCCTATAAGTTTTCCTATCCCCTTTGCTCGCCTGTAGGTTCTGTCTTCAATTCCTCTTCTTGTAGCGGTTTAGTATGCTGCCAACCTTTGGATTTTTTCTGATGTTTTTCATTTCTTTTAGGCTCCTTCCTATCCAATGGACATGTGTGGTGGAGGTGCCCTATTTGGAAACATCCATGAAATCTAAATGTAGTGTTCTCATAATCCAGCAGTTGTGTTCACAGTGAATTATTAAAATTCAATGTGATGTGATTTGGTAGTCCTTGACTCAAGTCCACTTCTACACATATTCTGGCATATGTGAAGATTTCCCTGGTAATCATATCATCATCTCATATTAGGAACTTCTCCAAGGAATTCCCAATGTCTATTAGAACTTTGTGATGCCAAAAGTGAAGAGGGAGGTTATGAAGTCGTACCCACACTCGTATTGTTGAAACTACCATGGTATTATTTATCAAACTCTAGAAACCAAGGGGTGATGAAAAGGCCAGCATTGCGCCAAAACAAAGGCCCCTGATTGACGATGTTATCTCGAACTTGTTTGGTGTTAAATTTGATTATGAAAAACCATTTTGGGCATAGATAAATTTCATAGTTGTTTGATCATGTGGAGAAGGTCCATTGATGTAGTGCATCATACATTGGCAAGAAACCATTAAATATATAGATAACAACTTTTTGGCCTAGATCTGTGTATAGATCAGTTACCTTTGGTAGAGATATTGTGAGCATTGGATCTTCCAGCTTCTGTTCCACAATGTATGGGCCTAGTAATTTAGATGTTGGAGCTGGTTTGTTTTTCATGTGTTCCTTTCCTTTGACTACATCACAGAGAGAGGCTGAATTTTTGGAGCTAGCTCCCTTGCATCCACCTCTCAGTCTAAAATTTAGTATGATGGTTGAATCTTTGGTAATAACATAGTCCTGAAGTGTGTGATTACCCTGCAGATTGTATCCTGAATATATCAGATTTTGGTATGCTGTTGGGGTTCCTAGTTTTATGTGGATCTCCTTTTTTAACTCCTTAATGATTAACCTCTTGTTGATCTGTGTGCAATAATGTCTGCCTCCTATGGATCTGATAAAAATTTGCATCAAATATTCCTTCATACCTGGTGCATCACATTGTCTAGGCCTCGATCTATTGGATTTGCCTTCTCTGATTGCCAAAGAGCACCATAAGGTTTGGGAGGTCTGTACCCTATTTTCTCCTATTCAGGCTCGCCGAGATCAATTTTCATGACAGATTTGGCAGGGAGAGTCCCCGCCGTGAACCTCACCTTCCACTTGCTTTCATTAACTTATGCTTATCTGAGGGAGAACAGGGCACATCAAGTTTCACGACCCTTGACCCATCATGCACATTCCTGTCTCGCCTTTTGACCTCTCCTTTGTTGTTTTTCCTGAGATTTCCATATCGGTTAACACTTGTCAGTCCAAAGGAGTATGGGGTTTCAGTAAGCTGTGTAGCCCTCAACCCTATAGGTGCTACCCTATCTTTCCTGATGACCTCTCCTTCTTCATTTTGCTTGTGAATGGCAATTCGATCGATGGTAGGGTCTGGTCGTAGCTGGATTGGCAGCACCCTAACTGCCTTTTGATCCTTTTTGTGCTCCCGTCCATTTGTCAAAGCCTTGACTCGCTTCTCTAGTTCTGTGATGGTGGTATCTTTGTCCCAAAATGGATACTTCTTGTTTCGATCCATGTTTTTCCACGCAACCAAATCTGAGCACGTCAGGTCAGCTACCTTGTCGACGCCATGCCTGCGGTTCCGTGTAGGCAAGTTGAGAGAAACAAAACCTATCCCTGCTTCCGTATCATATCGATTTTCGGCATATCTGAGGGAAAGAAACTCACCTTGGCGAATCTAGGTCCCCTCCATCCTAGGTTCAAATATCAGTGGGTTGGCACTATTAGCCACCTCCCTCATTCTGATCGTCGGGCACTTTAGCTTGATCATGGCCGTCGTCGGCCCTCCCTCATACACTGCTTTGTAGCAGCCATAAACTGCCATGTTCTCATGGTCAATTCTGTGGAAGGGCCTTGCCTTGAGAACCCTAGCCAAGTCTGGAATGATGGAGAATCGCTCTCCAGCAGAAAAACCATTTTTTGTTCCGAGACCAAAATAGAGCTTTGCCGGAGGGTCAAGATCAGCTCGCCCTTCTGTCTATTTCTTGTGAGGGCTTCGTTCTAATCCCATGTAGCTCCATCCTTGGATTGCAGGGTGGCGGCGATGCAGATCACAGTTCCGGAAACCCTAGCCATGGCTCTTTCCAACCTCTCTCTTCAACCAAGAAAATCTTGTTGTATCTGACATTCAGGTGTTGAAATTTTTGTCTCTATTATTTTTTAATTTAATTAAACTATTATGGCTTAGTTAGCCCTTTCCTACATTTTCTCCTCTATTTATGGAATATCTCCACTTAGCCCTGCTAAATCTAGAGGTAGGGTCAAATTTAAGGGCACTGCCAAACTTACTGCCATATTAACTCATAGTTAATTAAGGCTAAACTACACTTAATTAATTTTTAAAAACATATTAGCGCCAATTGAAATCTTAACTTGTGGTGGTTTTGTTGGCCTGATCACATGCAATGTCAACATCTCATTAACCATTAGAGTAGAGCTGTTGGAGTTGACCGTTGAGGTTGCGGTGTTGTTCACATGCAGAGTTAACACCAAAGGTTTGTGAATTGTCTGCCGCTAATCGTTTTATGTCATAGCACAAGCAATCACATGTGGTAACCCTCGTAGGTTTGGTGGGTTAACTCACCATCAGGTTATATAACTGTTGCAGTTTAAACATTGCGTTCGCATGGGGGAGGGTTGGCTTGCGGGTTGGCCCTCCCCTAACCACCAACTTGAAAATTGCATAACTTCAAATGTAAACGAAGATATATCGTGGTAAGAACCACTCGATAGAGAAGTTGGTAAATAGCGCAGAGAGTGTGCCAGAGGTCGTGGGTTTGACCACGACTTCCACTAAATATTTTGCTTGACTGTGTAGACAACCAACCCAACCTTCGAGAGGTGCACGTGGCGGCCTCCGGTCTTGCAATGTGGCATTATTCCATTGGTCCAGAATAAAACCAATAGAGATGCGCCAATACAACACTGTAAAAACCAACCAAATATTGCCACTTTTCCATCCCTGATTTGCCATTGACTGCATTGACCATGCCAAGTCACCTGCCACATCAAGAGTACAAACTACTTACTGTATAATGACTGGGCAATTTCTTTTTTGCAAATTTCGTCTATTTAGCAAAGCGATGAGAACACAATAACTCTCTCATACAAACTCAATTTTTGACAAAACGAGTTGCGTTAGGATCATTTTTCCAAGACGGACATGGTCATTTATGTTTCGAGCCATTCTGAGAACTTTTATTATTGAGCTAAATAATGAGCACTTGATTAGCCCTCCTTGTGTTTTCATGGGTAATAGGGTTATAAGTGAGTCGTATTTTCTTTCAGCACTGATGTAGTTCAGGGAGGGTACCCATTTGCTTGTGCTGAGTCTTTTCATGGTGTTCATTTATCCCAATTTTTTTTGTTTTGGGTAATAGGGGCTCACCAAACTCCCCTCAAGCCTGTGTTGGTGCTAAGGCCAAGGCTTGGCAATTTAGGTTCGTTTACACATATACTTTTTTAGTAGGAGTGGTCTCTATGTCTGGGCACAATCTTGGTGTTGTTCGCTTTGTGCAGGGATGATTCGTCAATGCGACAAACCTCATAGAGGCGGTGGCCACAAAAGGTAGCAAGGAGCACGTGCAAAAAGGGTAGGGCATTAGAGCGATGATGAGCAAGGTGGTATGGAGATGGAGGGAAAAATTGCGCAAGGCCTAACCCTCTCTCCAGGTCATGTTATTCAACCTCCCTCCCACCTTGGAATGATTGCTTACCAGTTGAGGGACACCTAGGCCAACCTAGACATTGTCCGTGAGCACAAATATGAGGATTAAAATGAGCTTGTGGCATATATTAACGATATTTAGTACAGAATTCAGACTTCTGTGATCCATAATCCTGTTTGTGAGAATAATTTCGGCAAAATCACATAAAAAATCATTTGTCGACGCGTTTTGAGCCAACCAGTGTGGTTCATCGTCAGGACAAGTTGAAGACCCAATCTTAGCGATCAGTTAAATAGGGACATCAGGTCATTCCAACAGCTAAATTTTCTAGAATAACCGTTAAAGGACCCCTAACGGCTAGGTTTGACCAGATCCAAGAGGAGGGACCCAAATTTTACTAATTCTTTTATTTATCACTTTTATTATAATTATTATACACATATATAAATTATATATAATATTATTTATACTGTATTATTTATTCATATTAATATTATTATTACCCATATTAA
>APFE031437122.1:0-116724 GCA_000404065.3 Pinus taeda | reverse complement strand
TTTTATTTTATTTATATATTTATTTATTTGTATATTTAATAATATTCCTATTATTAAATCTTATTAATATATATTATTTAATCATATTTACCATATTACCTAATAAAAAATATTAATTTATACTTTAATTTCTATATAAATAATAACATTAATATTTCCAATATACTAGTATTAAAATCATTAATAAATATTATCTATTTTAATTTATCATAATGGTAAATATTATTATTATATCCTATTATTAAAAGTAAGATTTAAATCTCGACCTAATTAAAGCTAAGGAAATTATTATTTATTTTATATTTTATTTATTTAATTATTTATTAATGTTAATATTATTAATATTCATATTCCTATTAAGATAAAGTAATAAAAATATAAACTACTATCTTATTAAATCTTATTAATATATATTATTTAATAATATATATTTACCATATTACCTAACTAAAAATATTTATTTATATTTAATTACTATATTAATAATAACCTTAATATTTCCAATATACTAATATCATTAATAAATATTATTTATTTAAATTATTAGAATAAACATAATGGTAAATATTATTATTATATCCCTATTATCCTATTATTAAAAGTAAGATTTAAATCTAGACCTTAATTAAAACTAAGGAAATTATTATTATTTTATTACATATTTAATTTATTTATTCATCTGCTAATGTTAATATTATTAATATTCATATTACTATTAAGATAAAGTACTAAAAACACAAACTACTATCTTATTTTATGATAAAGTACTAAAAACATAAACTACTATCTTATTGCTTAGTTTATGTTTTTAGTACTTTATCATAGTAGTTTAACAGATTCGAGAGACCACTTTAATTGTGAAGCACAAGTGTCCACTAAGTGGACACACAATTGGATGTTGACCATAACGGCCACTCGCAAAGTCGAGTTTCGTTCTGTCACGATTTGTGGTTTAGGGTTTCATTGATTTCTATGGTTTAGCCACCGATTCACAAGATTCTGGTGTGTTGTTTTCTATAAGTAAAGACTCTCTACAATTCCAATTCCAATTTCAATTCGTAAGAAGAGTTACTATTTCTATGTCGATTAATGGTGAAGGATATAATATTATTAGATATTTTAAAATTGTGTTGTTTAGTTACTATTTCTTCGTATACACCAATGTGGTGTCTCGTTTGGTAGTGACCTTAAAATTGGGTAATAATAACAATAATATGGGTCCCTTCTACTAGAAACAATGGGGTCTCATATTCCAATGTGGTGACCTTAAAATTGGACAATAATAATAATAATAATAATAATAATATGGGTCTCTTTTCCTACAAACAAGGGGGTCTCATATATCAATGTGGTGTCTCAAAATTGGATAATAATAATTATAATGATATGGGTCCCTTGTCCTAGAAACAAGGGGGTCTCATATACCAATATGGTGGCTTGTGCCATAAAAATGGCTAATAATAATAATAATAATAATTGTATATTTAAACTAGATCCATTTTAACTCTGAATATGCCAAGTGGTTAGAGGGATTGAATATATTTTCATTTTAAAAGAGGATTACACCTCACCAAATTTGGTCCCTCTAATCACTTGGTATATCACGATTATGATGAATTTATTTTAGTTAATTTAACTTTCATTAATATAATTTAAATTTTTTAATAAACTTAGATCATTGATTTGTTCATTCATATAAAAACATATTCTTAAGGAATATTAATTTGAAACAATAAAATAATAAAAATAATTATCTAAAGGGAATATTTCAATTAGTTGTACTTGTTAGAGGCTTACTTTTGGCTTACCTTTTTCATTGCAACAATAATAGAGGTTTAATGAAATAATGATAACTACTCAAACAAAGTTCTCAAAATTCAAATTTATGTTTATTTTACCCAATAAATAGAATGGAATAAAATGGGATTACATAGCAAAGTGAAGATGGAAAAATGTTATAGTCATTATTTCTTTAAAAGAGGTAACCAATCTATAGAATTATTTCTTTAAAGTGTAATGATGATGGCTAATATTCATTAACGTTTATATGCTTTGTTATTTTTTAAAAAGTAAGAAATTAATGGAATTTTCTTAAAATTTTATTTTAAATAAAAAAAGAAGAAATGAGAGAAGCATTCCAAACATAGCATAATTTTAGAATGTTAAAAATTCAATAAAGATAAAAATTTTAAATATATATTTTCAACCAAAATCATTATATATATATATATATATATATATATATATATATATATATATATATATATATTATATATATATATATATATATATATAATAAAATGATAATTTTACAGACTACTATAAATTTAATTTTGGATAATGTTACGAAATTTTTGAAAATCAAACAATTGAAATTTATTTTAAGTAAAATTGTTACAATCCCTAAAATAAGATCCTTAAAATAACTTATAAATATAACCATACAACTTTACTTCTTTGTAATTAGGGATGTAAAATCTCTACCAAATATGTTTCTACGTCTTTAAAAATTGATTGAAAAAAAAAAAAAAATTGTGACAAATATTTTCATTTCTCTCTACTGCTCAAAAAATGTGTTTAAGCTTATCTCCAATTTTTTCAAATTTCAGACATGAAAAACATCTCCATTTATTTAAAATTTTGCAAACATTTTAAAAGTAAATAAATAAATAAAGATTTAAAATTATCTTCATTTCTTCAAAATATGGTGAAGTATAGACAATCATTTTCTATTTTATCATTTCATCCGAAAGTAAAACCTTATTTATCTTTGTGGCCTCTCTTTTTGAGGGTTTTTCACCATGATTATGAAATGGTATATAGTTTTAGATGGAAGAGGATTGTAGCATCATGGAATGATGGATGCATCTCTACATGCACAAGAAGAAATACTTGGAGAAACATGAGTATATTAGTGTTTCTTCTTAGTCCTCTTGGGATGTGTATAACCATAATAATAAAGATAAGAATATCCGATGTTGAGTGTTCAAGAATAACATGGGAAAAACCATGTGTTTTGAAAATCGTTGATGTCTTATTATTAATTGTTTTATTTTATTTTAATTTTTTTTTTAGGGGGGCTCATTCTACAAACCCACCCAAAGGTGATGTGTAGTATTGCCCATTTTCTTAAAAAAATATTCTCCAAATATAAAACGATGTGGATTATTATATATATATATATATTATAATATATATAATATAATATATATATATATATATATATATATATACTACATCATACATACATACTACATACTATACATACATATCATAACATTACATATCATATACATTACATAACAATACATATACATATATATACATTACATATACAAATACATATACATTACATATATATATTATTAAATATATATATATCTAGTTAGTAATTAGTTAGTTGTCAATATCGGCTCATATAATTTGATGTAAATTAATTAGAAGTAAAAAACATTTATGAGTTAGATGTTTAAACCCATACATAAAAATGTATTAATAACAAAAAAGCCAATTTAATGTGCACTGATAAAATGACTCAATACACATGTTATGTAATATTTATAGCATTCAATAACACAATTTAAACAATAAAAAAATACACATTGTTTTTTGTATTCTAAAATACATTTCCAGCTAAAAAAATTGTTCCTTCTTGGCTCATGTTAGATGTGTGCTTAAAATGGATCTATAGTCATGTAATTTTAGCTATTCAAAATATATTTAGTGGACAAGACATTACCAAATATTATATATGCATATTTATAATTATAATTTTAATTTACAATTATTATGAGCATTTATTTTTCCCCAAGGAAAAATTGTAACTTTTATTATGTTTAGGCAGTAAGGCTTGCCCTTTGAAAGGAACTCCCCTCCATGCCACGGTGTCTCGTTATGGTTATGGGCCTTTAGATCGATTGTTAGATGATGGAATAAACTCCAGCCATTGGATCATCGGTGAAACATTTTGTAGGCGGTTCAGATTATTGGAATGTCGTAGGCAGTTGAGAATATTGCGCTTTTTAGAAACCCTTTTTGTGATGTTTTCCATCCTTAAGACAATTGTCACTCAATAATGGGCCTTCCCCATCAATTTTTCCATCCCCTTCTTCATTTCCATTCCCGCCTCTTCTTCCATTAATTCCCCCACCGCTCTTTCCACTTCCTCTCTCTTCACCAATCATCTGCTCCCTTCTGTGCTTCAATGCCCACCTTCATCTCCTTCATGAGAAGGAAGGCATTCATTCTCTCTTCAGCAAAGAGATGCCAAACGATCATCGACACTCCATGTAAGATGCTTTCGATCATTGAATTCCAACCGCAATGAGAAAGAAAACCGTCTGTGGATGGATGAGAGAGGACAACAAATTGAGGTGCTTATGAATCCACCACAAATCCATGGTCCTGGGTTCGAGTCTCGAAATCCTCAGGTAGAACCTCCCTCATGTCTGCTTCGGCAGTCATCGTGGATTCAGTTGGAGGAGGAGGCTCCTTACGTAACACCCAAAGGAACTGCTGCCCACTTGCTTCTAACCCCAAAGCCAGTTCCCGAATCTGATTCTCCGACAGGGTGCCGTGGCTCCCGAAAGAAATGAACAGAACTGACGAGGTGGGATGGCGGTCCAGCCATTTTAGGCAGCCCTCCTTCTCAAACTTCTCTTCAGATTCTGACAGAGACAAAGCTATTAACTGCCCAACGGGATAAATAGAAGGGGTCATTTCAACAACGCTCAGAACCTTTCCTTCCTTGAGAGCTTTTATTTGTGCTGGTTCCATTTCTTGGCATGTATTTATCAGAATTCCACGAGCTTCCTGAAGCCGAAGGGAATGTTGAATGAACCAGTTGAATGAAATATTAGATTTGTCTAGAAGAGGATTTGGCAAGTCTATTATGGGAATCGGCGGAAGGGCCAACACTTCGATCGGGAAATCCACATCTTTGAAGGAAATTTGAATGTTTTGGACAAGTGTTGGAAGGTAGAGCATGATTCAGAGGACAGAAGCCCCAGAAGTGGAGAATATGTAGGAAGGTATTTCTAGTTTGGAGGCGAAATCCAACATGGGTGCACCGAAAAAATCGATTATGAAAGCGCGAATAGGAAACGAAAAGGATATGAGAGCATCTTGCACTAATATTTTAGCTTTCTCCAATAGTAAGGGCATGCGTACAAAAATTTTCATCTCGGCATGATCCCCTTCGATTTGAACATCAGGGAGCTCTATGAAGTGGATCATGTCCCTTGACGAAGACGACAGGCTGTAGTGAGGAGAGTCGTCCATCCATTTGGTGGTGAAGAAGGTGACAGAAAAGCCATGGTACACAGTCAGCCGCTTTGCAAGCTCGAGAAGTGGGATGTGATGGTCCGACCCAAACCTAGGGAATATTGCGACATGAGGCTTTTGGCTCTGCTCTAGCGACTCCATGAATGTCTCTATTCCAACAAGCAAATGCCAATATTTGAAGGGTGGGTTCTGTAACGATGAAGCAGAATTTATAGTTATAAAACAAATGTATGAGCGCGCTTGTGTCGTAATGAATAATTTGGGGAGGCAGCCAAAACTAAAGATTAAAAAAATATATGACCCACCACATTTTTGTTGTTCTGAGGACTTGGTAAAAGATTACAGACTGTGAAGCCTAGATTTTTCATTCATTTGTAGATTTTGCAGTAACATGTTGGCAATTTTGGAGAGACGTATGGAAAATGGCAAGACGCAGGGCTATATTAAACAGTTTAATTTTTCTTGCAACGTCAATGCAGACATATGGACGATGCCACCACTATTTTAAACAGTTTAGTTTTTCTTGCCACGTCACTGCAGACATATGGGCAATTTAGGAAAGACGTATGGAAAATGGCAGGACCCGGGGCTATATTAAACAGTTTAATTTTGCTTGCAATGTTAGTGCAGACATATGGACGATGCCACCACTATATTAAACAGTTTAGTTGTGCTTGCAACAGATTCGTAAGTGATTAATAAATATAACGTGGATGGGGTGATGATTTTTAAAAATATATGTTGTGTTTTTTATTTATTGGGTAATACTGTCATGACATTAATCTTTAGAGATTTTGACTAAGCTGTTAGATTGGCATCACAAAAGTATTATCAATTTTCTACAAACATGAATTATAACTTAACAACATAAAAATTCAAATGAAATAAGGCCTAATTCTTTAATCTAAGTCTATAATAGCTTCACTTGTAGGAAATCAAGTTGCAATATTTCATTGCCTATATGGGTAAATGGCTATGTAACAATACCTTGTTCACTATGTAGTTAATGATTAAAAGAAGATTAACAAACATTCATCCAATGATTAATATTTAGCTAAGAAATATGGAAAACATGCAATCAAGCTTCAATACTCTAAATAGTATCCACTATGGTTCCACTAGTATAAAGGAAATTTATAGCACTTTATCACAACTTAGTGATTAGATAGCATTAGTAATAGTACTTTCATGACCACTCTGAATTGTGACTAAGAGGTAGATTCAAGCTTAAGTTAAAGTAGAGATACAACTAATCAAACATATGATACCTCAAAGAAAACATAAAGAATTGATAAATAATAGAAACTTGAGAAGAATTTAAATTATTTACCAAGAATAAATCTATACGGTGGAACTAGTGAAATGTATACACAGTAACTCACATAAATATAATAGTGCACATGTCCAAACCATGGGGTCCCTCTAGAATTTTCATATCCACATCATGACTATAATCTTCTAAAACTTAGAGTAATATATGAACATAGAAACATGAAAATGCATATATCTTAATTAAAAGTTCGTTGTATACAATGTTCCCTTTCTTCTACTCTTTATTTTTATTTACAAAAACTAAAATATAATAAACAAAGTCATGTTCCATCTCCTGGAGTAATGACATATTGATATAACATCTAAACTTAGGCAATTCAATCCATCAAAAGTGTGATATCGACCTCAATTGTGCTTTTTAGATAAATATGGAAGTCAAACCTGATATTTTTGCATTATTTGGATTGATGGCACTTGTGTCGACTAGAACATTAACTATGGGTGTTTGTTTTGTATTCTACACATCCAAGGGGAACCAAATTGTGCCATGAAGGCGACGATCGAAACCCGTATCCTCTATTTCTAATTAGGAAATTTCTATGACCTACTGAACAAATGAAGGAACCAAAATGAAGTTATTGTTTAATGTATAATAAAATCAAATAAAAACCTTTCCTAGAAACTTCAACGTTTAATATATCCATTCCTAAGAGGTCTTCCTCAAAAAATTTAAAAATCAGTATCCTTTCCAAAAAAGTCTTTCCCAAAATCTTTATAAATTAATATCCTTTTCCAATTAATATATTTTTGGCCATATAAACTAAACTTTGGAAATTATGTCCTTGCCACACAATTTGAAGAGGGAAACAACCAATATTAACTTTTCTATGTGAAAAAATGGTAACTACACCTTTGTCAATAATAGTACATCTAACAACCTTGCAAATTTAGAGAAAGCCCAATGGATATAACAAATTAAAGCAAGCAATTTGAAAGCATTCTAAATCCTCATTTGATGCTGCCACCCTCTATTGGCTCTAATGGCCAATCATGAAGCAAGCAAACATTCTAGTGTATATTTGTATTGTACAAGATGGTCACTCTATATAATTATGCTAGCATAAAAAATACATCTTGGATGATAAATTTTTTCGAACCACCAACATGAATATATGCTCAAATCTTTTAAAACAATATCCCATGAACTAAAAACAACCTTAAAATACAAAAAAAAACCCTTCTACAAAAGAGAATGCAAAATAATCTATTAAATCTATTAAATAGAAAATGAAAATGTGTGTTTCTATATATAATAATGAAAAAAGCCTAACATATAGAAAATGGATAGGTAGCACACTCAGGCAACTAGTGGCGCCTATATCAACTTGCAATTAACACAAGTTGTATGCATTAATAAAAGACTCTTTAAAAAATGTCAACGCTTTAGAAATATAATACTAACAAGTTTGATCTATTCTCTCTTTAGCAATTTCAATTACTTCTATTTGCATATGTACACATCATTTAAATGGTAAGTTTTATTAAAATAAAATGCACAACAATTATATTAATAAAGAGAAAATTCATATAAATAATTATATCATAAAGATATTATTATTCATAAAATAATCTTAGTATTATAATATACATAAATTGATTAATTGATGATAAACATGTTTGAAATATCATCTAATATAATGATATTTTGATTAATATATTTACAAACAATTTCATCAATTGATAATAACAAGTAATCTAATATAATGATATTTTGATTCATATATTCACAATTTCATCATTAATTTTTTGTCTAGGATAAAAATTTAATAAAATTTAAAATATTAAAAAATTTACTTATTATCTTATTTTTATATTTTAAATATTTAAAAAATATATATTTGAATAATTCAAAGTTAAAAGTGCCGGTATTAATTTATTTTTATATTCTAAATATTTAAAAATACATATTTAAATCATTCAAAGTTAAAAGAGATATTGAAATG
Source organism: Pinus taeda (assembly GCA_000404065.3). NCBI lineage: Eukaryota > Viridiplantae > Streptophyta > Pinopsida > Pinales > Pinaceae > Pinus > Pinus taeda. Next base: position 108,166 of record APFE031437122.1, on the reverse strand, counting down.
ATCATAAAAATCTCTAATTTCAATATTAATCAAAGTTAAAAGAGATTGAAATTATCATAGAAATCTCCAATTTCAATATTGATTTGGAAATTTGATCTCTAGATTTTTTTTATAAATATTATTTATAATTTAAAAAAAACATGAAAAATATTATAATATTTGTTTTATAATTCAATGTATTTATTTTTAATTATATTTACACCGTAAGACATTTCCCTCTGAAATCAACTCCCTTCTCTACCCACCTATCATTCTTGTAAGCCATAGGATTATATGTTAGACGATTGGAAAAGTTTTAGCCCTTTGATCAGAATAGTTACAAAATGGTTACAAATTAGTTAATTAGTTGCGAAAAGGGTTTGCCCATTGGTCGGCATAACTTATTAGCGTGTTGTGGCAATGGAAAATCAGGCGTGGCGAGCCTCCTTCTTTACTTATGATAAGGGAAGGTTGTTTAAAGATAGGGAAAAAGCAGTCGAGAATGTTTTTATATAGGTTCTATAGATAAATCATGGCCATGGTGATGGCCAGGGAGAGCTTGACACTGAAATTGTTTGCGCAGCAAAGACCGCCTTTATGGTACGTTTCTTAGAGAAAGATAAGCTCGTTAAGCAACTTAACCATCATAAATTTGGTTCTAATTCTTTTGTTTTGGGGCTCCTAATGCACAATGTTCCGAACTAATAGATGCAGGCCAGGGTATGTCTTTCTCACATTAATACTGCACATTAGCTTTTCATGATATAAACGCTAACCATGTTTTCCTGTGATCCACCTGCGGGATTGGAATACTTGCACATGAGTTCCACTCCAAAGATAATTCACAGGGATCTCAAGACTGCCAACATTCTTCCAAAGATAATTCACAGGGATTTCAAGACTACCAATATTCTTTTTAGATCGTAATTTGAATGGAATATTGGGTGATTTAAGTTTGTCAACTACAACAATTGATGGGGAGGCTTCTCACATTACCACTGCGGTAAAAGGAATGGAAGGATGCCTCTAGGACACTTATGTGAATCAGTGCGAAGAAGAAATAACTTAATGTGTGAGAAATGAACTAAGCCGTAGATTGGTGAACCCAGAAAATGAAGCAAACTTCAGCTAAACTTGTAGTATTTCTAGTAAAATTGAGTATCAGCCTAGTCTCCAAAAGAAAACCCTGAAGAAACTTTTGGGCTTAAGTAGGAGTGGTGCTCAGGGAGGGAAACTCTAACAAGGACTTAATCCAATAAAATTCGCTAGATAAAGTCGAGCGCTATTAAGCAGGTAATAAAAGAGTAGAAGCTCTTTTCACAAGCAATAAACCCTACCCACTTCTTTAACTTATAAACCCAATAGCAGTAAAAGCAAAATAACCTTCAAACAGTGAACTCATCGTCATAAGCGAAACGATTTCAGTTTCTTAACGGAACACAAAATTTTACAGCAGAAGGAAATCAAGATAATCTACACTGAATAAGTCAAGAACAGTAGCGTACACACAGAATCAAGAGAAGCATGTGCATGTCAAATTAATTAGCAGAGAATGCAAACTATGCGTAAAATCTAAAATATACCTTTCATAGAAGAAAACAAGATAACAGTTATGACATTAGTAACGCATAGATAAATTGACAACATATCTACGAATATAGCCTTAAATGACCACAACTCCCATACAAAAATTCAGTAGAATACCAGATAACTTATATAGAATGTCAATAAGGGCCTCGACTCAAGGGAGGCTTCAAAAAACAAGGTATAACATAATCTAGGAGCTTATAAGGGTCGTGGCCACTTAACATGTTTTCTTCTAGAAAGGAGATTAAAATACACAATAATCTGCCAGCAAGAAATTACAAGGCTCTCGGCCAAAATAACATAATTATAACACTATAGTCCAGAGAGCAACGTGAATAGTAGGTCTATGAGGAAGCCTCGAGAGGGTATCGTGAGGCATTAGAGGTGCCAACCCTCTGAGTAGCCATAAACAAACCGAACGATAGCACCCTTAGCATCCACCGAAGCGGAGCTCAAGGAACTCTATGGATGCAAAAGCCTTACATATGCCAAAATATGAAACACCTCGGTCCATTTCTTACCCAGAAGACTTGCACACCGGTGATTGCCAAAATAAGCCGAAATCCACAAGGGTTGATAGCAGAGGAATTCTCGTGCTCGAAGCCACCAAACCCTATGAACAGAAGATAAGTAAGCAGTTAGTATCACGAAATGCAGAGTTGAAGAGAAAAAAAAAGGGAAAATAACAGATTAAAGAGAACTGTAGCACAGAGTCTGATTTGGGGAGAAATTTGACAATTTACCATTAAGAATATAGCCCCAGTTTTCATGGCTAACCCTTTGATACAGGGTTCCTGGTACACATGAAGAATCAGACAGAGGTAGGAGGAGCAGAGCTCGAATAGGTGCGAAAATCTTGGGAATCGAATGAGCCAATTTCCAGCAACTTAGAATGAGTAAATCCACCGAAGATATCATAGCCCTTGGATCAAAGAGTTGAGCGCACCACCGTCGATGGGAGTAGGAATCTTGAGGTGTCTAGCTCAGGAGGGACGGCCTGATCATGCCATGAAGCCATGCAGATCCAGTGTGAATGTTAAGATCACAAATTGAATAGTCCAGAGATAAATAAGCTTTGGTTATAATTAAATTCATCATGTAAGCAATTAGTATCATGAAATCCAGATTTGAAAAAAAAAGAAAGGAAAACAATAGATTAAAGAGAATTGTAGCACAGAGTTTGATTTGGGGAGAAATTCGACAACTTACCATTAAGAAGATAGCCCCAGTTTTCATGGCTGACCCTCTAAGACAAGGTTCCTGCTACACACATAGAATCAGACAGTGGTAGAAGGAGCAGAGCTCGAATAGGCGCCAAGAGATTGGGAATCGAATGAGCCAATTTCTAGCAACTTAGAATGAGTAAATCCGCTAAAGAGATCATAGCCCTTGGATCAAAGAGCTAAGTGCACCAATGTTGATGGGAGTAGGAATCCTGAGGTGTCCAGCTAAGGAGGGATGGCCTGCTCATGCCACGAAGCCATGGCAGAGCCAGTGTGAACGTTAAGATCACAAATCGAATGGTATAAAGATAAATAAGCTTTGGTTTTAATTATTCATCACATAGGGCAGTCTTTGGTATTTAATATAGGTACAGTGCATAGGGATATGCGTTCCATAAAGTACGGGTTATATTTACAACAGTTGTAACAAAAAAATATCAAGGTATAGAATGAACAGTATGATTTTGATCTCTGTCCTTATTCCAAGTAATAATATTGCGGAGGAAGCAATTTAAATTACCAAGCTCAAAGTTCCATTGGTTTCATTTTTTTTTATACTTATATAGATATATTTAATCTAGTTAAATGATTATTGTAATAAGGGGGAGACATGACAAAGGTATTATTAAAAACTGAAAAAAATAAATAGTATTCATGATGGCTTTCCACACCATTACCTTAAGTCTTGTTTTCATCGCTACTATAGTCATTGAACTTGGTATCGAGGCTTAGTTGTTATGCATGGTAGCACATGGACCATTCTCTTATAAGTCCACTTATACAAGTCTCTTTCCATCCTTCTCTTCCATCTTGGTAAAGTGCACTATGCCTACTGAATTTTCTCATCCATTGTGAATACTCGTTTCTTAATTCCCATCCATCTAAATAAATTATTATGAAACTTCTCCCATAAATAAGTTATTGTGAAACTTCCCCTTGTCTATGTTTGTTTTAATAAATATTTCTTAGTCACTTAATAAATATTTCACTCACTTCATTAACAAATGCATTCTCCAAATGACTTCACAAGGTGGTATTAGATTAAAAAATAGCTTAGAAGTGCAGATTAACACTTTGAAGTTAATTCTAGTGTAAACTGTAGCTTTCAAAAACTTTGAAGAAGAGCTTAATGTTAACTTTGCATGGAACAATACTTGAAGAATTTAATTTGGGAAAAGGTTGAAGTGTACATTTCATTTATTACATACAAAGTATAAAAGGATAAAATGACAAAGGTTGTCAAATTGTGAAAGAATTGAAGAAAAAGTTAGAAGAATTTAATTTGGGAAAAGGTTGAAGTGTACATTTCCTTTATTAGTACCGACATGTATGTATAGAATATAAAAAGTATAAAAGGATAAAATGAAAAAGGTTGTCAAATTGTGAAAGAATAACTATCCATTTGCATCGGTGTGTATATATTGTATCTGAGCTCTTTGTTTCCATCATCGCATTCTACTATTGATTACTTTAATGGTTGCCCTGAATCCCTGGCAGGATGTAATAGAGTTCTTGTAATTGCTCCTCACATTGCAAAACCATAGTGTCGTTTTCTACCAGATTAGATAATCATGAGCCACCAATCTAGGGTCATGCAGGAGATCCACATGAATATAATCTCCAGTTGCACCATAGTTTAAATTTATGCAAAATCACTCAATCACAGTTAATGTCCACCAAACATTAAAATTAAAGGAAAATACTAACGAATAATTATTGGTCATCAAGCATTCAAATTAAACACCAGAGAATTTTTTTTATTTGTTTTGGCCTATAAACCTATGTACAAACCCTGTGAGTTGCAAAGGGCCATGGTTGTGGTATTGTTGTCTAGATGCACATCGATACAACGTTCAAGAAATCTGATATGATATGGTCATTAAACATTCTCTAGGAATATGGCATGTATAATGTGGTGAACAACAAAAATTATCAAGGTGTGTTGTACCATGCTTCAAGGGATGTAATTTGGGAATAGCTTTCAAATTTCAACTATCCTTTTGACATTTTCACGGTTAACTTCAAACATATCTCATATGGAGAGTTAATGTTTCTGGCGTGGTTATTTAATTTTGAATGGGAATTGCCCACCTGGTTATATCTGCAACATTAAATAAATAAAACTTTTATACTCCTTAAATAATTAAATACTTATATTCTGAAGTGCACCACCATGGAAGTATGTATGGATTCATTAAATACGATAGGGAACTTGGAAGCTCTTTTCCTACATGAAGAGGAAATCAGAGTCTTTAATATTAAAATTATAGCTATTTATATATAAATTTATTTTAGTTTATATATTTATTTATTTTAAATAAAATTCAATTACATGAATATTTTAATTTTTTTACAATGTTTTTAATATTAAAATTATAGTTATTTAGGTATAAAATTATTTTAATTTAAAACACTGCAATCTTTTGATGAAGTGAGACAATTCAATATTGAAAAATAAGGTTTTTGCACTCTTGGGAATAGAGTTAAAAATCCCTTTTTGTTTATTTATAGGCCTCTACCTCATCAAATACATAACCACGTCTCGCATAATATCATGCTAAATAAAGGAAAGCTCATGGTTTCTACCACAGGGGTTCACCATGGTGCCTCTCAATAGTGAATTAAAGTTTCTATGTCAACTAAAATAATTATTTTGTCAATGCTCAACAAAAGATCCACTTCTCTAAGATTCATTGATTTGAAAGGATTGGACCTAGGCATTCAACCTACTCAATATCATGATATACTAAATAATCAAGACTCCTTAATTAATGGTCAACAAAATATCCACTTCTCTAATATCATATGTCATGATTCTTCTCATTTTATGCCTTACGGCGTTTCCTTTGCAACATTTGGTGCAAATGCTAGTAAATATTGAAAATTACATACTGTAGATGCTACATATAGCACATATGTCAAAACTGCCAGAAGAAACCCTAAAAAGATAGTGTGATACTTATATACAAAACAAAAATGTACATATATAGGTCTATAAACCAACGCAAAAAAGACAAAATCGCTACTATGAAATATTCATCAAAGATCTGTGTATCATAAGGGCATATGAGCAGCCTGTGGATGTTGTTCCATGAAAGGCCTATGTTAATACTGGTAAAAGTCGTGTCCATGATGTTATTATATCAACCACTACCAAGAGGTTGTTGTGTGGCTTCGTTGGTGTAGGTTTTAACCCCGTAAGGAAATTACCTGCATATGAATTCTAAAACACATAAAATAAACAATGCGAGTGCATAACACATAAAACACATATACACAAAGATTTTCCCTTGGATCCCAAAATTGGGACTATGAGCTTGATTTTTCATTATGTTCCTTTCAATGTTATAATACATATTTATACATGCCGAAGCATCCTATACCATGGAGCGGAAACCATCACGTCCAATACCATGGACTGGAAACCATCGCATCCAAAAACATGTGCAAAAATCATGCATAAAACCATAGGTGGGTCCGCCCAACCTAACATAGGGTCCAAAACCAAAAGTGGGGTTACAGGTACCCGAAAAATCCCTGTGAACCCCCCCCCACTACACAATTGGTGCAAGGACCGGGGGGGAGCCCTAGTTAACTATGTGGGCTAGTCGTGTAAAGAATATAACACACCCCAACATTCTCCCACTTGTTGTTTTCTTTCCACAGGGGGCCACAAGAAAGCTTAGTAATTTTTCTAACCCTGAAACGCCCATTGTCTCTCTACACCAAGGGAACTTCTCAAAGTTCATAGATTTTGTCAATGCATCTGCAGTATTCTTCAAAGTGTCCACCTTTACCATCAACACCTTATTTTCTTCTATCATATCCCTCACAAAGTGATATTGAACATCAATGTACTTTGTCTTTGAATTATATGCAGGGTTCTTTGCCAAGAAAATTTTACTTTGGCTATCACAGTCTATCCTTATAGCTCCTTGTACTAACCCCATACTTGAACACAATCTCTGCAACCAAACTACTTCCTTGCATGCATGAGTGGCTTCCATGTATTATGCCTCTATAGTTTATAGTGCCACTATATATTGTTTCTTACTCATCCAACTCACTCCACCTACAAATAAGTTAAACACATACCCACTTGTAGATCTTCTTTGATCCAGATCCCCAGCCCAATCTGCATCACTAAAGCCATGAATATTCAACATTCTATCCAATCTTGATCTTCCTTGGTAGCATAAACCATAATCACTAGTGCCACGCAAATACGTAAAAACCTGCTTCACTGTTGTCCAGTGCTCCTTCCCTGTTTTTGACATAAACCTACTCAATACTCCCACAACATGTGCAATGTCTAGTCTAGTACAGACCATTGCATACATCTGGCTATTGACTGCACTTGCATATGGAACACGAGACATGTCCTCTTCCTCTTCTTTTGTCTTAGGACACTATTCAATAGATAACCTCACACCTACAGGAATAGGAACCTTCACCAGTTTATTATCCTGCATATTAAACCTTTGCGGCATTGTCTCCACATAGTTCCTCTAGTTTAACCAAAGCTTCCTCTTTTCTTGGTCTCTTTTAATTTCCATGCCCAAAATATAGTTTGCAGCACCAAGATATTTCATGTTGAATTTGGAAGACAATTGGGTCTTCAAATCCTAGATAATTTCTTTGTCATTTTCAACCAACAACATATCATCCACATACAAGACCAAATAAATAACATGGTCACCAATTAATTTAAAATACACATAGTGATCTACTTTGCTTTTGATGAAGCCATATAAATGTATCAAATTTATGATACCACATCCTTGGTGATTGTTTTAACCCATACAAAGACTTCTTTAACTTGCATACTAATTCTTTCATACCCTTCACCGCAAAGCATTCAGGTTGCTTCATGTAGATTTACTCTTCTAGATCCCCATGAAGAAATGATGTCTTCACATCCATCTATTCTACCTCAAAATCAAAAGAAACAACAATAGATAAAGGTAATCTAGTAGAAGTTATCTTGGCAATAGGAGAAAAAATATCACCAAAATCAATTCCCAACACCTGGGAATAACCTTTCACTACCGACCGAACTTTCCATTTCTCCACCTTTCCTTTTGCATTTGTCTTCTTCTTGAACATCCATTTGATAACAATGGGTTTCCTTCCAGCTGGCAACTCCACCAGATCGCAAGCCTTATTTTTGTGCAAAGAGGTTATTTAGTCCACCATGGCCTCTTTCTAGAGTTTTCCATCCTCTGAATCTACTGCTTCCTTGATAGTTCTGGGATCATCATCAGTAATAGATAAAACAAAATTTGAACAAAAAGCAGATGGACTATATCTTTCTGGCTACCTTCTTTCTCAAACTGATCTTCTCACACCCGGAGTTTGTGACTCTTCATCTTCTGATTCCTCCTCTGCTGTAGATTCTGATTCTTCCTCCTTTAGCTCAAACTCTATCTTCTCAAGCTCCTTTGGTTGGATTTCATGTTTAGTAACATCTTTCAGCTCTATAAACATCTCGGCTGTACACATTCTTCCTTGTTACTAGGTTCCAAAGCTTATAAACCTTTAAACCATCCTTATACCTAATAAAGCTGCACTTTTCAGATTTACTATCTAACTTGGCTCGCTTATCCTTTGGAACATGTACATATGCATCATATCGAAATACCCTTAGATGTGAAAGATAGGGTTTCTTTCCAGTCCATACCTCTTGTGCATTCTTATCCTCCAACGCTGATGAAGGTGATCTATTGACTAGGTAACATGCTGTCTCCACTGCCTCTGCCCAGAATTCTTGTCCTAACCTGACACCACTAAGCATGCTTCTTTCCCTTTCCATCAATGTCTTGTTTATTCTTTCTACAACTCCATTTTGTTGAGGTGTATATGGAGTAGTCTTCTGCCATGCTATACCACACTTCTTACAGAATTCTTCAAATTCCTTACCGCAAAACTCTCCACCATTATCTTTCCTCAACACCTTTATCTTCTTCACTGTCTGATTTCCACCAGAGCCTCAAATTCTTTAAACTTGTCAAAGACTTTAGATTTCTTCTTAAGGAAATATATCCATGCATTCCTTGAGAAGTCATCTATAAATGATACATAGTACACAAAATTATATAGTGATGGAACCTTCACAAGTCCAAACACATCACTGTGCACAAGCTCTAATATTTATTTTGCCCTCTTACCACCAGAGGGGAAACTCACCTAATTCTGCTTCCCATATACACAATTTTCATAGAAATCAAAATCCAGAGAGATATTAGTCATACCTTCTACCACACCTTTACCATGAAGTATTCGAAGGCCCTTCTCTCCAATATGTCCAAGCCTTTGATGCCACAGCTTGGTCTTCTCTCCACAAACCACTAGATTTTCTACTCCACTTTTAGGAACCACATAACTATTTCACCCATCAACAACAGTGCTATGTTGCAGCTTGTACAGTTCCAATCCAAACTCTCCACATCAATACCAGTGATCCTCGAACCATCTTACAGGTACCCTTCTCAAACACTGTTTTTACACCTGCATCATCCATCTTACTTACAGAAATAAGATTTCTAGCCAATGCAGGAATATGTAGAACACCTAGAAGTGTTCTAACCCTTTCACCTTGCAACTTCAACTTTAATTTTCCACAACCAATGATTTTAGCCTTCCTATCATCCCCTAAGAAGACATAACCACCATCGTATTTCTCATACTTATAGAACCACTCTCTATAGGGAGTGAAGTGAAGGGATGCACCTGAGTCAATCAACCATGCCTCATGATCTACATGTGTACTTGAAGAATCCAAGTACGCATCCCTACCTTCATCTGAGGTGGTTTTTTCCTCTGCAGAAGGAGCATCATCAGATCCCTTTCCTTTGTCAGGAGCTTTATATTTACAGTCCCTTTTATAGTGCCCTTCCTTTCCGCATTTCTAGCACACCACCTTTACAGGTTTTCCCGTAGATTTAGATTTCCCACTCAATGACTTTTTTTTGTTTGTTTCTGTTCTAGGACCATCCTCGTATAGACAAGACATCACCATTCTCGCTCTCCATATTTTTGCATCTCATCTCCTCTGTCAGCAAGGATGAGACTATTTCATAAAACTACAAGGCAGTTGCATTGCTACCTATTGCAATAACCAAACTATCCTATGAATCTAGTAGAGAACATAACAAACTGATGCACTTATCTTCATTTGAAATTTTAATATCAATAGATGCTAACTAACTTACCACAGTATGAAATGCGTTTAGATGCTCTGTCATTGGGTCTCCATCTTTCATCCCTAGGTTATATAGCTTTTTCCGTGGGAACAGTTTTTTTAACAGAGACTTAAATTGGTACAAAGTCCCTAACTTGTCCCACAAAGCTTTCACCGTAGCTTCCCATGATACATTCAACAATACTAAATCTGAGACACACAATTGTATTGTGCTATTTGCCTTCTGATCCAACTTCTTCCATTCTTCATTGGACACTCCCGTTGGTTTAGTACCTGAATCTACCACGATCCACTGATCTTTATCCACCAACAGATCCTCTATCTTGAGTTACCACAACTCAAAACTCTGACCACTAAATTTCTCGATCTCTATCTTTCCACTGCTCACCATCTTCTTTCATCACCAAAATCGATCTTGAAAATCTCCCACTGAAGGGGGTCTACCATAGGCTTGAGGGAAACCCCTCAGGAACAAAGACATCCCCTTGAAGCCAAAACTGCTCTGATACCAAATGTATGTTTTAACCCCATACAGAAATTACCTGCATACGAATTCTAAAACACATAAAATAAAGAATGCAACAACATAACACATAAAACACATAGAAACAAAGATTTTCCATTGGATCCCAAAATCGGGACTACTAGCTTGATTTTTCATTATGTTCCTTTCAATGTTATAATTCATATTTATACATGTCGAAGCATCCAATACCATGGACCGAAAAACATCACGTCCAATACCATGGACTGAAAACCATTGCATCCAAAAACATGTACGAAAATCATGCACAAAACCATAGGTGGGTCCACTGAACCTAACATAGGGTCGATGATTAGGTGGTCATGTCCCAAGTGTCATAAAATGCTCAAAACTTAAAGTACTTAGAACTGGTTCAAACTTGAATGAATGGAAAGAGTTCGTCCTCCTGATTCCGGCGCTGTGAACGGTTCGAAAAATGGTCTCTGTATGAGGAAGTTATGCCAAAAAGAAAAATTTCCCAATAACATTAAAATTTTGAATTTTTTTTCAAAAAAAATTAAAATAGAATATTCCCAAAATATTCCTTTTTGGGCAGCGAATGGCAGGCTGCCATGTGGCAGGCCCGGAGGCCACCACATGGCCCAGGTGACATCATCATGACGTCAGCTCATTTTTTGGAGCATGCATTAAAAAGTTGGCAACAGAGAAGTTTGAACACACGACCTGCTCTCTACAAATGTCGTGCCTCCACAGGGGCCAGATTTGAAATGCATACGGAACGAATTGAACAAATGTTTGGTTTTGGTCTTGGGTGGGGCCCGAAGGGGGCCAGCCCTGTCCATGTGACCACGTGCCCAAAACCCTTGGCTATAAACAATAACCACTGGCGTGAAATAAGCTATGTTAAGTTTAAATGTTGTCAAACGTGTTCACATTTAAACGTTAAACATGGAGTTAAAGAACCAGTTCCGCTAACCATTTTGCACGGAATCCTACGTAGAACCGCTGAGCCCAGAAATGCAGTCACATGCAGTTAAGGCACAGTTAGATTGGCGGGAATATTGGCGGAGCGCCAAATTTGGGCGGTCCCGCCATAATTGGCAAAGTTAACTGGATTCAACTACAGTTAGCTGGAGTGATTCTAGGCCTAATTGGGGGAAAACTTCAATGAGCATAACTTTGGCTAGGGAAGTCCTTTTTGGACGATGTTTTTTTTTTTTTTTTTTTTTTTTTTTTTTTTTTTTTTTTTTTATTTTGACTATTCAGATGATTTTGAAGCCATTGGCACATGTTAGAGAGCAATCAGAGGTCGTTTGTAGGTGTTTTTGCTCCGCGGAAGTTCTAGGAGTCACTAGGGCCCAGTATTATGAGAGCTGTATAGGGTTGCAGGTACCCCTTGGGGGAGAACTAGTAGTCATTCCTGATTGATTTGAGTGTTCTGAATCCAGCTTTACAATCTATTTCACTTGTTGAGGCTTTTATTTAGCTGTCTATTCATTTTGAGATTTTAATCAAAATGAGGACATGCCCATTTGGCAGCCTTGGACCTAGCAGATGTAGCCTAGGAGGGGTGAACTAATTTATCAACTTATTTTGCATCTGTGGTTGAGTTATTTTGTAGAACAAATTCATTTTAGTGTGTTAAACAGTAAAAGGAAATAATTCTACTATACTTAAATGGGTCATGAACAGCTGAAAATTTCAATTGTTTTTAACTGCAAGACATGTACATCTTTTAATCATGTATGTTACTGAATTGAATACCTTGTAAAGAATTTACAAGTAGTTTCAATTTCAGATCAAGTTGGTATCAGAGCTATGTTGTTGTTTCGTTGTATCAAAAGTAGTGAAATAAGCTATAGAAAGAGCCTGAAACAAGCCAGGAAGCCTTGAAAATGCTCTTGTTATACAATTGCAAAGTAGATAAACACTCTTTTAGTCAATCTTTGGTGTAGTTGTCTTTTGCTTGCTTTTGTGCAAAGATATTCTAACTGTCTTGCAAGTATTGATGCTTACCAGGTTGAAGTGTAAAAGAGGGGAAGGATAGTTGACTAGAGAACGAGAGAATCCTCAGTCAAGGAAGGCTAGAGAGCCATCACCTCCACCTTCAATTTCACCCTCAAGAGTCTCAGCAGAAGCTTCAAGAATGTCTGAACAAGAAGGAGAAATTCCTGTAGACATGGATCCAAAAGAAGAAGAAAGAGTCTTCAGAAAGGCTTTCTTGGACCTCACTGAAATGGTGAGGATTTTGTACCAAGAAAGAAATGAGAAATTGGCTGGAGAAGGGTCCAAACATCCACATGAAGGAGAGGGCTCTTCAAGAGGTAAGAAGGATTATGATCATTCCAAGAAAGGACATGGAGGTAATGGTGATCCACCACTCCCATCGTCACCTTCTTCCTCTTCATCCTCATCTTCTTCTTCTGTGCATAAGCATAGCTCCTCTGGAAAAAGTCCTTTTTTGAAGCTTGATGTAAAATTCGAATTACCTATGTTTAATGGTGAAGTGAATGCAAAAAAGCTTGACAACTGGATTAGGCAGTTGGAAGTTTACTTGAGGATCCAGAATATGCATGATGATGCCAAAAAGATTCATTTGGCTTCTTTGAGAATGGATGGAGTAGCATTGGTCTGGTGGGAGGCCAAGACCAAAGAGGAGATCAAGAAATTTGGTAAGGTTACCTTAACATGGACTGAATTTCTGTTAGCCATTAAAAAATAGTTTTATCCTCTTGCTCAAATGCAGAAAGCCATTATGAACTTGCAAAATTTCAGACAACTTAAGGGTCAGAGTGTCCAAGACTACACCCAAGAATTCAGGAGAAGAGCTCTCTTGTTAGGGGTAGATTTACAAACCCAGGAAACCTTGTTGAAATACATTGGTTGCTTGCATAGCTACCTTAGACACACTATCTTAATGTTTAACCCTACTAGCCTGGATGAGGTTTGTGTCCAAGCTACCCATTTAGAGTCAAGGGGAAAAAACACATTTGAAGAGGGTAGAAACAAGCCCCCCAAGGGGAAAAAAAAAGGAGAAAACCTCCAAGGGAAAGGGCAAAAAGAATGCATCTGTCAAACAGGAGAGTGAGAAAGTGATCTATAAACACTATTCTAAATCAGGCCATGAGGAGAAAAACTGTTGGAAATTACATGATGAAAAAAGACCTCAATTTAACAAATCCAAAGGGAAATAGAAAATTGCTACTACTACATCTACACCACAACATTTAGGGGATGATTCAGGTGATGAAACCAAAATTTCAGCCATGGGTTTGAAAAGATTGAAGGGAAAAGAAATTGAAACTCAGGCCAACACTAGTACCTCAAACTGTCATGTACAAGCTCCTAATGAGGAAGAAAGAATTGAACTGTTTCATGTGAGGGTGATTTCATTGTTAGAGCTCATCGCAAGAAGACAAATATAGTGATGGTGAATGCAGGACAGGTAAAAAGGCTGGTCAATTCAAGTAAGAATTTTGTTCTTCTTATGATTAAGCCCAAGGTTGATGTGAATCATGAGTCATTTGAAAATTGTGATCCAAAACATAAATCAAATTTGTATGATGTAGTTGATGCATATCATGAGATATTTCAGGAGCCAACAGGTTTGGCTCCTAAGAGGGAGATTTGGCATGAAATCCATTTGCATCCAGATTGTCCTCCTCCAAACATAGGCATGTACCGCATGTCTATTATGGAAAATGCTAAAATAAAGAAGCAAATCAAGGACTTGTTGGACAAGGGTTTCATAAGGCCAGGTACTTCGCCATGTGGGTCACCGATTGTACTGATTCCAAAGAAAGATGGCACTTGGCGTATGTGTGTTGGTTTAATGGCCTTGAACAAGATAACAATAAACAATCGTTACGCACTCCCAAGGATAGATGATTTGCTAGACCAGCTAAAAGATGCTCGATATTTCACTAAGTTAGACTTGCACAGTGGATATCATCAAGCAAGAATTGAAGAAATTGACATATGGAAGACATCCTTTAAAACCAAACAAGGACTCTTTGAATGGCTTGTGATGCCGTTCGGTTTGTGCAATGCACGTGAAACTTTCATGCGAGTAATGGATGATGTCTTGCGTCCTTTTCTTGATGATTTTGTTATTGTCTACTTAGATGACATCTTAATTTTCAGCAGTTCTAGAGAAGATCACGTCATGCATGTTAGGAAAGAACTTGATGTTTTGAAGAAGAATTAGTTATTTCTTAAAATGTCAAAGTGTGAATTTGGAAAGACTTCTTTGGTTTATTTGGGACACATAGTAGGAGGAGGTGCTTTGACAATTGATCCTGCTAAGATTGAGGCTATTGTGAAGTGGCCTACTCCCAAATCCATTACAGAGATAAGAAGTTTTTTGGGTGCAACTCGATATTGGAGGAAGTTCATCTCTAACTTCTCTTCTATAGCAGCTCCTATGCATGCAGTAACAAGTGTGAACCATGCTTTCCAATGGGGAGGCAAGCAGCAAAAAGCTTTTGAATCTTTGAAAGAGAAGGTTAGTTCATCTCCGGTCCTTGCATTACCAGATTTGAGACAACCATTCGAGATACAAACTAATGCTAGTGATTATGCCATGGGTGCAGTTCTTCTACAGCGTGGTAAGCCTATTGCTTTTCATTCTGAAACTTTTAATGGTGTTGTTGTAAATTATCCTACGTATGATAAGGAGTTGTATGTGTTGGTACAAAGCGCTAAAAAGTGGAAACATTATTTGATGGGCAAAGAAACTATTATACATATCAACCATCAACCCTTACAGTACTTGCAATCACAAAGAAAGTTACAACAATCACGACACTTCAGATGGATGGGCTTCTTGCAACAATTCCATTTGGTAATAAGGTACAAGAAAGGTACTTTGAATAAAGTTGTTGATATGCTGTCAAGGCCTATTATTGGTGTTGTTACTTTACTTAAGAATGATTCCATTGTACATGATAGTTACATAGAAAAATATGCATCTGATGATGACTTTAAAGATGTGTATGCTAACTTGAGTAAATGGAATCATGTAGAGGAAAATGACTATCACATGCATAACAATTTGTTGTTTCATTTGGGCAAGTTGTGTATACCACAGGGGGAGAGAATAAATTTCGTAAGAGAAGCTCATTCTTCTCTTATTGCTGGCCATTTTGGTGTAAGCAAAACAATTGCACATCTAAAGATGTATTGTTATTGGCCTCGCATGATAGATTCTGTTTCAAGGTTCATAAGAGTTTGTTCATTATGTGCTACAAGCAAGCCTAGTAATAGGAAGCTTGGCTTGTATACTCCTTTGCCGATACCTTCTAGACCATGGGAGAGCATCTCTATGGATTTTGTAGGAGGCTTGCCAAAATCTAGAAAGCAACATGATTATTTATATGTAGTAGTTGATCATTTCAGCAAAATGTGTATACTTATGCCTTGTAAGAAAACTATAACTGCTAAACAAACTGCTGAATTATTTTTTCATCATGTATGGATTCACTTTGGTTTTCCTACTTCCATTATTAGTGACAAGGATTCCATATTTGTGGGGAATTTTTGGTCCAACCTATGGGAGATGATGGACACAAAGTTGAAGAAAAGTATTGCTTTCCATCCGCAAACAGATGGACAAATCGAAGTTGTGAACAGAACAATTGTGCACCTCTTGAGAGGATATGGCAACAAGCATCCCAAGCTTTGGGATGAACATTTGCACTACATACAACATGCTTACAACCGTGCCAAGCACTCTTCCACAAACACCTCACCATTTGAAGCTTGTTTTGGTTACTTGCCAAAATCGCCTCTTGATTTCATTCTTGAGAAAGATGTCGCCATTGAGGGACATAGTGATGTTGACAAATCTCATTCATTCATTGAAAGAATTCAGCAAATATATCAGCAAATTCAAGAACAACTTGAGAAAAGTCAAGGCAAGTACAAGGAAAGACACGACAAGCATAAAGTCGATCACAAGTTTCAAGAAGGGGATGAGGTATGGCTGTACATCAGTAAGGAAAGGATGAAAGGAGAAGGTAAAAAGCTGAAGCCTATTTGTTATGGCCCATTCAAAATCCTCAAGAAGGTTGGAAATAATGCTTTTCAATTAGATTTTCCTTCCTACATGCAAATGTATTCTGTTGTTAATGTGGAGAACTTACGTTTGTATGAACCTCCTTTGATCATTGATCATGAAAGCGCTGTTCAGCTGCCATCTATAGAAGATTTCTTGCCAGAATATTTAGATGAGCTGAAAGAAGATACAATCCTTGACAGAAGGACATGCACTTCAAGGAGGGGCAATGTAGATTATGTTCGGCTTGGTCTCAAAGGCAACAAACCGGACAAGGCAAAGTGGATGGAAGTGGACAGAGTGAGGGCACTGTACCCTCACCTCTTTAACAGGTAGTTGAAGTCTTTTGGGGTCCAAAAGCTTCCCAATGGGGAGGCGTGATCAGGGGCTCATGTCCCAAGTGTCGAAAAATACTCAAAATTGAAAGTGCTCAAAATTGGTTCAAACCTGAATGACCAGATAGAGCTCATCCTCCCAATTTCGGCACCATAAACGGTTCGAAAAACAGTCTCCGTATGTGAAAGTTACGTCAAAAACAAAATCGCCCAATAACCCTTAATTTTTGAATTTTCAAAAAAAATTAAAAAAAGAATATTCCACAAAATATTCCTTAGGAATATTCCTTTGAATGGGCCAATCAAAATCTGCCATGTGGCAAGCCCAAAGGCCGCCACGTGGCTCAGGTGATGTAAGCAATGGGAGCGCATATGTTCAAAATTACGGTGGGGTTGTGGATTGAACCCCCAACCTACCCTATGTAATGTAAACACTTTACCACTGGGCCACAACGGTCACATTTGAAACAAAAGGGAAAAATTTAGTATTTCAAGTTCAAATTGCAGGTGGGCGAGAAAAGAAGGGGGCCAGCCCCTAAGGGCCAGCGCCCCATTCCATATGACCTGGGGCCGAGAACCGAGGGCCATAACCAAACAGCCAGCGCGAATTCCAAGGATAACCGTCGAGCCAATCAACGTGGTCACATGCGGATTTTGTGGGTAGTTAAGGTTTAGTTGGCGGATTATTTGGCAGAGTGCCAAATTTGGTGCTCCCGCCATAATTGGCGGAGCTTAACTAAAGTTAGTTGGAGTTCTTTTAGGGGAAACTGGCAGTTGGCATTAAATGGCCATAACTTTGGCTAGGAAAGGTGGTTTTGGATGAATTGTTTTTTGATTTTGGGTATTTTGGATGTTCTGAAGCCATTGGCATAGGTATTTCAGCCATCAGAGGTCGTTTGCATAGGTTTTGGAGACGTGGAAGTTTTAGGAGCCACCAGGGCCCAGTATTGTGAAAACTGTTTCAGGTTGCAGGTATCCATTGGAGGTGAACCAACAGTCAATCCTGAAGAATTTAGGTGTTCTGAATCTGATTTTACAATCCATTTCACCTGTAGAGACTTCTATTCAGCTGTAAATTCATTTTGAGCATTTAATTAAAACGAGGATTGACCCATTTGGGAGCCTTGGACCCAGCAGATGTAGCCCAGGAGGGGTGAACTGCTTCATCAACTTCTTTTGCATCTGTGGTTGATTTATTTTGCAGAACAAATTCGTTTTAATGTGTTAAACAGTAAAAGGAAATAATTCTTCTATGCTTGAATGGATCTTGAACAACTGAAAATTGCATTTGTTTCTTTACTACAAGACATGGGAATCTTTTAAACATGTTTACTACTGAATTGAATACCTTGCAAACCTTTTTCAAGTAGTTTCAAATTCAGATCAGAAGTATTGGGTTCATGGTATTGTGTTATTATGGTTTTGGACCGTGGTATTGTGAAAGGCCTAAGACTATAAAAGAGGAAGGAGATCATTTGGCAAAGGATCATCTGAATTGTTATTGAATATTTGATAAAGTGCTAGATTTGGAATACTGTGATTGGGTTATGGTGGAGATCTGGATCTGAATAAAGAAGGAACCTGAGCGCAAGGATAAGGATAAGTTTTATTGATGGGTCATAATCTTTAAGCTTGAATGATAGTATCTTTGTTTTGGGTTCATATTTGGTGTGTGGTTACTGTTACTGTTATTTGGATACAACTGTCAGAGAAGTGTCTACTTGATTCAGTGCTAATTGGTGAAAAGGAGATTGTTTGATGCAGAAATTCTTGATGATTGATTGATGTTCATGGATCCAGTCTGAAAATTTATGAAATGTGGTCCCTGGAAGAAAGAGAAGTGTACCTTCTGTGGCCAGCAACGCTACTAGTATCTGGCTAGTGCAAGACTAAGGAGTTTGTAGCTCCCCTCCGGAGAAAGCTGGAAAATGAGAGAGGTTGTAGCTCTCCTGTAAGCGCAGCCTGCGTACTGGTAAGGAGCACCGTACAATTGTAAAAAGAAGTTTCTAATTAAAGAGAAGATAGAGATGAATTGCAGCAGGTGGTTTTCACCCACATTGGGTTTCCACCTTATATCTTGTGTTCTTGTGTGTGATTGTCTTCTGCGCTGTTTTACTATTTCTGGTTATTGGTTATTTGATTCTGATACAAAGATTAACAATCAACATCTGAAAGATAAAGTAAATTATAAGTTTGCATAGTATATGCGGGTTTCCTTCTACATAGTTGCAGGTTTAATTAACTGAAGTAGCGTATATCATTTGGATTTGAAATAGGAATATTTGACTTGATAATAATGATTCACCCCCCCTCTCAATATTACTTCCAATAAGCAAGTTTGCTAAGTTTCCAGGGAGGTTTCAGGTGCACTGGCTGGGACCATATGTCATCAAATAAGTTATAGATGGTGGAGCAGTTCAACTCGCAAAGTTGAACGGAGATCCATTTCCGGGAAGGGTAAATGGAAGCTGATCGAAGCCAAACATGGGGGATCCGACCCAATGACTACATGATAGTAGCACAGTCTTAACACTCTAGGCAGCTGCAAGGGAGCACGAGACTATAAACTACACTGCATGGATTATAGAAATACATGATAGGGAGGTTGCACAAAAAAGGGTGATGTCATAATACCAGAAGAGGTGCGAAGGGAGCTGTGTTACGGTGGAAGGTACTGCGCAACATAACCAAAAAATGATTGTTACAGTCATTGTTCATGATTTGACTACTAGAAGATGGTTAAGAGGAGTGGGGGGGGGGTAGCATTTAAGGCAAATAAGGATAAAATATTTGGAGATATACTGCAAAATCAACATTTATGGATGGATTTTAGGGGGAACAATGGAATTTGAATTTGAAATCACCTATAAACTATGCGTGACCATCCAACAGGAAACACTTTGCATTCTTAGAGTTTTTATCGAGTTGTGCTGTTGATTGCTTATGAATTGATCATATTGGGAGGATTTATTCACGAGCCCTACATTTTCCAAGTTATCAGAGGTAAATCAGACATTCATCTTGGAAAAGATGCTAGGACCAAGTCCCGTAGAAGCTATGAGTACTGGTGGTGATGTCTCTTCTGAGGGAGTTGCTCTAGAGGTTGTGAGCATAGAGGCTTCGACTGTTGTGCCTACGGCATCGAGGTCACCTCGATCAAAGCCTACATTAATGAGGAAAGTCCCCAAACCCAAGAAAGACAAACAGAAGCAGCCAATGCCAGTGTGTGAGTCATCGAGGAAGCATGCTACTACCTAGGCCCAAACGAAGGAAAAACAATTGGCAAAGGATAAGGGGAAGTGGCTGATTTGGAGGCTGAAGAAGGCGCAGAGGATATAGATGCCGAGGTGGTGGATCCTATTTCCAAACTGCCAGATTATATCCATCCACGTAAGGGAAAAGTGAAGGTCCCTAAGGAGCCAGATGTAGGTAAATTCCTCCTCAATATGCCACTACTACTAGAGGGTATCACCTTTGAAGATTTGTGCTTGGCACAGATTCCCCATTTAAAACTGGAGGATTGGGATTTGGTGGACCACAAGAGGTTCCCCCACCTTGCGATAGAGAACTATATGAAGAGGGTATTTTACAAGGAATCAAGTGTCACCACATTGGAGCTTGTGGAGTGGATTCACAGAGTGAATCAGTCGATGTTGCTAAACATACTATGGGTGCCCCACTACCACCGATCCAACATCAACCTCATTGTCATCAAGCAATTGTTGACCCTAGCGCATGATATATGTTTGTGGTTTAGTGCATCGATCTTGATTACAGATATGTTGATACACCAGATCATGCTCTTGCTGCACTCAAGTTTGAATCTGGCCAAGGAGTTTGGCAGAAAGACGAGTGAACATGACCAAGTAGAGAAAATTAAGGAAAGGTTCAAGTTGGTCGAGAAGCCACACAGGTACTCCATCACCTCTATTACTAATCCTGCGGTACAAGTTGCTACAGAGATCTTAACTAGCAAGGTCATGAGAAAATACTGTGTGGACGCTGTTCAATGCCCGTAATTTCATTGGCTGCACAGTGCATGGAGGGTGTGTAGTTCAATTGGTCATGCTACCTCTGTAGCAAGTTCCTTGTGAATTGTTGCAAGGCACAGGATGAGAGAAAAATATTCCACTACATGTGGTTGTTGCTCTCCATCATGCTAGTGGCTTGACCTACCAGAGGATAGTAAGTTTTCTCCTGTGGACAAAGGATTGTCGGAGGCTACCCAATTTGCCTCCCTTTGGGCCACAAAGGACGTTGTGTGGGTCAGAGAGACCAATGTTTTTTGGGTGTTGATGGAGGTGAGCATTCACATGGCCATCAACTAGAAGCCATGGTTGTCCACAATAGTGTTTGAGCAGCTACCAGAGTATGCAGAGTTTAAGGTAGATTTCCACCACATATATATCAGGGTGTAGGAGGATCTGCAACAAAAATGGTTTGATCTGCCTTACTTGGCCACAGACGATGCCATCCAAGAAACCCTCAAGCATTGGCCAACAGATTGGCATACTCCATCAGATCTGGCCATGGGCACCCACAAATCAGCGGAGAAGAAAAAGAAGGAAGCAATGAAGTAGAAGGTCTAGAATTGGCTAAGAAGCACATAAAAGAGGTCGAGGAGAAGGCCTGGGTGGAAAAGGAGCGTGTTGCGAAGTAGTAAGTTGAACAAGAAATTGTGACTCCAAGCGGACTAGTAAGTCCCCTTCACCCCAAACAGAGGAGGAGGAGCAGTGAGACCGAGGCGGTGGTGGAGACGAAGGATATAGCACACCATTTCGGGTGAAGTGGTATAGGGAACAAGAAAAGGAAGGGCCCCGAAAGAAGTCGAAAGCACCAAATCAACCGATGGAGCCAATCACTCTCATCGAAGGCGACCTTGATGAAATTGGAGATAAGGTGCATGATACTACAGTGGAACTACTCCAACAGTTTGAAGAGTGGCAACAACAGGCATTAAGTACCATTCAGAAGGATTTGCGTGAGCTGCAGATTCAGATGAGTACGATCCAGGTGGGTTCAGGGCAGGTAAGCACTGCACCAACAAGCTTGGCTCTAGGGACTAGTTAGGTAGTAGAGATGGTGAGATCACTGGATCTTTGGGCATTTGCACTACTCGAAACATCATTGAGCATGGAGGCAATTGATGACAAGGTCATTGTAATTTCTTTGAAGAACATCAGCCTCAATTTGGCCGCACTCCCTAATGAGTATCTTCACATGCCATAGGTAGGTGTGATAGCAGAGTTTAGAGCATGGGAGCAGCACGTGCTCAGCCTCATCAATGGGTAACGGGTAAACAATGAACAGATGTTCGTTGAGAAGATAGAGCCGTTGAAGGCATAGGAGACAATCTAGGCACAGAGCGCCCAGCTGGCGGCGACAGTGGAAGAAGCATGCCAGATGGTGCCAAAATTGCATATCCCTGAGGAGGCGGTGCTAGAGGAAAAGATCAAAAGTCTTGTTGCAGGCATGTGGGATGCCAAGGCATAGGTGGCTAGAGTTCAGTTTGAGTTGAACATGAAGATAACAGAACTAGAGCTGAAGTCATAGCCTTCAACCCCACCAAAGGTAAGGGAATAGCGTGAAGCCTCTGTTAAGGATGGTGTTCTATGGTAGATGTTGTGGTGGTGAACTATACCGCGCTATTCGAACAGCCTACGAAAGTAGTGATGAGCCTGCAGGAAGATCCCACCTTGTAAGTATTGAATACAGAAGTTCGTGAGCTACAAAAAGAATATGATGAAGTAAGGGTGACGACATGCATCATTGCTACAACACTGTGCTTCGCCAAGTTGCAGGAGGCTAAGTAGTTTCTTACCCAGGTGGAAGCAGCGCAGAAGAAAGAGGTAGTCCTTAAGGCCAGATTGGGGCCTTGGCTAGATGAGGCCTACATAGTCACCGCCAATATTCAAGAAAAATTGGTAAACTTGCAGAGTATGCAACAAAAGATTAAGCAGGATAGTGCAGGACTAGCCACAGAGCGATTTGTAAAATAGATCAAGCAGGCAGCCATGCAGAGCACGACTGAAGTAGCGATTGCACAAGTGGAGCTGGGGGATCCTTGTAGCAAGATCTCTGCGCTCGCCAAGTGACTCGAGGGTGGGTCATGATCTTTGTGTTGGGGGCCTATTGGGATCAGGTCCCCCAGGGTCAGATTTGGGGCAAAAGCCCAAGTTTTATGTAAAGTCTCTTCAAATTTTGGTCATGGAGTGTGTAGATAATTAAAGAGTCAAAAAGGGTTTTAGCCTCCTTTATGTAAGTTAAGTCGGCTTTTTGAAGATCTACCCATGGTCCGCGGACCATGGGATTGTATAAATAGGTGTGTCATAGAGAGTCTAAGGGAGGGATATCGATGATGAAGACGAATGTAATGAGTCAATAAAAGGAATATTGTAGAGGTATTAGAGGAGGAAAAGGCTCTACAACTATGTGTGTAGAGGCCTAGAGTAGTCTGTAGCTGAGTGTGCAAACCTCTTCAGCTGAGTGCGCAAGGAAGCCTTAAGTCTGTAAGTTGAACTAAATATTAAATAAAGAAGGTTACTACAGAAATTCATGGTTTTACCTATTTACTTCTGTTATGTATGAATGCATTTTATACTGTGATGAATGATGGGTTTATGAAATAATGTTGTATTGATGCGTGGCTTTACTGGATCTATATTGTTATATGAATGCATTTAACATTAAGTGTTTACACGAAGATTATATCATTGTACGTTAGAATTATCGAACACTTAAATAGATCTGAGTAAATATTGTGCTAAGAGTAATCTTAGATGCGCATAAGTAGTTGATTTACCTATTCAGGGTCCATGAAACCTAGTTGTAGACCTTCACAGAGGTTTAGAGGCTGATTAAAAGAAGTTACATTAATAAGCCATAAAGGCTTCTCAATCTGCGTGAAGAAATATCTATGGCACAAAATGACATCATGCTGATATCTAGGTGTGGAAACTTGGCTCCAGCATCCCCCCATATTGCCTCAAGTGAGACTTCAGTCCGCGCTCTATGGATTGATGCTGAAAGGGCCAGTAGTGTAGGGATTTGTTTGGCACAACTAACTCTGAACCTGGGTTAGGACCCACTTAGCCAACATGAACGGCCCAGGTTGACTATGAAATTACAACATTTTAAAAGGTAATTTTACATCTCTTTTTAGCTTCAGAGGCATTGTGCCCAAACCCCTGCCACGGGGGGGGGGGGGGGGGGGGAGCTCTACAAATTATCATTGTCACCACATTACGAATTGTGGTCCAATGCTGAAATACCTCTTAATAAAGAAGATAATCAAGCTCCACACCCAACATAGGGTGTGACATCATCTCAGAGACTATTTATTTGTGATTTCGCCTGGGAATTTAGAACGAGAGACATAGGGAGGAAGGTCAGGAAAGTTCATCCCAAAACAAGAAATTTCCCATTAGTTTATAGTGGAGAACTCTACCTGGGACCCCGACAATTTGGAAAGGTGATGTCATCCTTGTGATATTACACCCTGTAGGTTTTATGAGGGAAACATGAAGGAAATGCCTGGTATTTGTCACAGGGTTACGTGACGATGGGTGTTAGGATCCAACCATAGCTCCCTTATTCTTGTAATAAGCCTCGTCAAAGTCACAATTAGTTAGTTGAGTCAATAAAGCCTTTAATAAATTATCCACATTAATAATAGTTGTAAGTGGTTGACCCAAATTATAGAAAAGGGACCACAATTAGTTATAAATAGCCCATAGTTAATGAATAAAGTGGTTAACCCGTGTTATGCAAGGGACCACTAGTAGTTGGGGTTTTGGATGTCATAAATCTACAAATAGTCTTAGATAGCAAGGGAAGAAGTATCGGGTCTTATTGTAATTTAGATCTACTTTATTGGAGGTTGCCTCCTCAAAGAGGCAAGTGAAAATTGTATTCTTCTTCTGAATAATAAAATATCTTTGCAACTTGTCTCATTTCATGTGATATTTCTGTGTTTCGAGCTATATTGCTTTTATGGTATTCTAGTTTTCTTGCAGTTCAAGTGCATAACAGGTGGTATCAGAGCACTTTTTAGGGCCAACTACACATCCAATTTGCATATAATTTTATTTAGGCTAGAGACATGTTCTAACGTCTTTAAACTATGAGATCTATCATTGAGCACATAAACCTGCAGATTTGGCGAGGCATGCATGAAAGAAATACTAGAGTTGGCGACACTTATTGGACACCCTTGTAATCCCTGCGGGTACCCCTTCGAGTAGTAGCACATTAGACAGAACCGTGAATGGACTACACTTCAGTGTACCCTTGGGTATATTAGAATCCCCTTAGGGTAACCTGAAACCTAACCTGAATGAGGCATCGACTATCTTGCTGCTATAGTACATTGATAAAAAAACTTGATGTGATTATTTTCACGTACAATAGAGTAGTCAAGTAGTTCAACTAAGGGTACAATCGATCCTCCTTAGTTAGTGCCCTAAAAGATTGGGTCGAGTACTATTGTTGGAACCCTGTGTATATTGTGATCTATAGCATATGACACTCATGTCAGACCATAGTTCCCTCAACTATTTGAAGATCACCCCTCACCTTCTCTTCTAGATCATATCCAGTTGTTGGGGTTTGACTGTTGTTGTCTAGATTAGATCCAATAGTTGGGTTTTTGCAGCTGCCGTGCATATTAGATTCAATAGTTGGGGTTTTCACAATGCAGATCAGAATCTTTGTGCAGTGAGGGTGATGGGCCTCTAGATTAGACATAAATTAAGGCCCGTGCCTCTAATTCAAAACATAAATTAAGGCCTATGACCATCCTTCAACACATTAAACCTCTCTTTTTGCATTAGATAATTTATTTTTAACTTTAATATATTCATTAGGAAGGTTTATGAATAATTGAATATTTGTTTCTAATATTATTTTTTTTGTGGAATATTATGAGAATATTGGGCAGATTATGAAGAGTTGGAGGAGGAGATAATTTAGGGACTTGTTCCCTACTACTGGAGGATCAATTGTAAATAAATAATTCAACGAGATATTATGGAATTATGGCACAAATTGTGGAATTCCAATGATTGAAAAAATCTAGGAGTGTGTTCCATTAATTAAGGGAGGAGATCCACCAATCAAAGGAGAAAATCCACTAATCAAGGGATTTCGGTGGGGAAAGATTCCTCCATCCATGGGGAATTATTCTTAATCATTTTTTATAATTACCAAGTCGAATTTTCCTCTAGGGAATGATTGAGAAAATCTAGGAATGTGTTCCCTACCATTTAATGCAAATTCCTAGTACTGGGGACTAGATCCACTAATCAAGGGATTTTGGTGGGGAAAACTTCCTCCATTCATGGGGAATGATTCCTAATAATTTTTTATAAGTACCAAGTCGAATTTTCCTCTAGAGGGAGATTTTGATTAGTGTTATTGTGGAGAGAGCTTGTATTTTTGCAGCTCCATTGTATTTTCTTCCAGGGATGTAATTCTATTTATAAAAATAATGAAGATTGGTTTCATGTTCAACTTCTAAATATCGTTCTCCTCCATAAACCTCTGATTTTCCTTGGGCTTAGCAATTGTAGGAACATCAGACCCCTTTTGTATCATTTCCTCTCATTCTTTTCACTTCTTATTCACATGCATCTCTAGTGTTTATTTCTTTCTATTTCTGCGTTTAGTATTAGTGATTTCTTGTTGTAGGATTGAGTTAAATGGTTGATGTGGGTTCTTTTGTAGGATCAAAAGCATTATTTCATCCATGGAAAAGCTTTGGAAGTTCATAGTAATCATTGAGCTGCTTGGATTAGTCTTCTTATTCCCAAATCTAGATTGATGGACCTCCTTTTAGGGAAAGAACAATAAGTTTCTGCTATTTGTTAGAGAATTCTAACGAGCTTCAATCAACTTGATTCCACTTGCATTAGATCAGAAAAATGTTCTAGTTCATAAAAACATTACCCCATTGAATTTTCACTTGATTTGGTTAGGCATATTTTAGATTTCCTAGCTCATTAGTTCTCGAATTTCTAGATTTTCGACTAGTAATAATGTTTTTTATTTTATTAGCATGGGTTAACAGAGGTCTTTTTAAGTGATTCCTCTTGGCATGGAGACCTAAGGCATCCTAGTTAATAAAAAAAATTTTCCCATCCAATTTGGATTTGATTTGGTTAGTCATTCAATGAATTATAGTGAATTTGTACAAAACTTCTCCAAGCTTTTTGAACAAATCCATCCATCTCCCAACTTTGGTTTTGAGTTTTGAGTGATGCTACGAATTTTCCCACTTCGTTCCACCAATAAAACACATTTAATAGGCCTCCAATAACCTTCAACACCTCACATTTTGCTCTCGGTTGTATCCTGCAGGTTCACTGTAATTCCTACAGGATCATCCTATAGGTTTCTAGTACATCTTGTAGGTTTTCCTAAAATGGCTTGTTTTGAGGTCGAATTGAGAGAAAACCTCTAGGAAGTCACCAAAATCCTCCCAAGGGTCTCGCATACCATTCAACCATCTCCTAACCCTTCCATCCAGCCTTCGACATCCTTAATTCAGCTGCCACATCACCAAAGAAAAAATAGATTTATTTCGGTCCCTTTACTTGCACATTAGTGATGTTTGATGCTTCTTACTTCCATTCTTAGATAGTAGAATTTGGTTCATGATAATTTAGCATTATTGCAAAGCATAATTTCTTGGCAGTTAAATAGGAAATGGTGTGATTTAGCATTTAATTTTCGTCTCTTTCCTTGTACTTTCTTTCTTGCAATAGGTTAAGGTTCCATTTCGAACATTTCATTTTTTGCAATTAGTTTAGGATTGGACTTCATTACATGCACTCCATTACATCATGCAAACAATGGAAGGACACATTTTATGCTGCACATAATGTGTCGACACCTCTTAAGTTTGTACGAACCCCGGGTTGATAATTAAAGTCGGTAGCCTTGGGAGTTGCAACATTCTTGTTGCAATACCAAGGTTCATCACTTTTTGGCACTGTTGTTGGGGAGATGTCAAAGTATGCATTGTTTTCTTCCCTAGTTGGTTCATTTCTTTTTAATTTTTGCAAAAACAAAAAAATATTTTCATTAGGCATATTTAATTTGAAAAGTAGAAAATTGCATTGCATCGTGCAGTAAGAGCCATATCACCATTCACTTTTGAAGGTAGAAGAAGAAGATGGTGAAGAATGTAGAAGAAATTTATGGAGATGATGACAATGAGGAAGATCCTATCGGATTTCCCATTCAGGATACTGATGGAAGTGTGCACATGAAGAACATCCCTCCATATTTTCTTCCACAATTTCATGGTCTAAGGTCAGAGGATCCTGAAGCCTTTCTCTTTGAATTTGAGATTTTTTGTAGATATTATGGTTACCTATTAAAAACTCAAAAATTGAGATTTTTCTGGCAACATTGAAGGATAGAGATCTCAAATGGTTCATGAGTTTAGGGACTAATTCAATAAGATCATGGAATGATACGAAAAATATATTTATAGAAAAATATAAAGATCATGATCTTAAAGAAGAAATATTTAGAATGAATCAAAGAGAAGATGAGAGCCTTGAGGATCTAATAGAGAGGTTCATGTATAATGTTAAGAGGGTAAAACTACATCATTTAGGATCTGAAACACTAAAAACCCTCTTACTTAGAACAATTAGGGATAAATGGATTGGTCTCCTTAATCTCATGAGTAGAGGTGATGTACACCAATTATCATTTGAGGAAATTTGTGAAACATGCAAACACGTATCAAGCGGAAAATCAAGAGTAGGTAAAGCAACATCAAGATCGGTAAGTCAAGCTAAACTTGGAAATTTTTTTGATGACTTTAAAACAGAAATTCATAGCAATCTAACCAAACAAGTAGAAATATTAAGAATACAAAATGAGCAAAAAGAATATGTTTGTGTTATCCATGGAGAATCACATGATGTTAAATGTTGCTCCTCATTACCAAGGTTGAAGGAAATTCACCAAGAGGACAATGGAGCAAGTCAATTGCCAATGCAACAATGTTATGTAGCTCCAAGAGGACCATGGAGACCTATTCAACTTGATATGATGCAAGAGCCTAATTCACAATTTCAAGCTTATGCACATCCACCTCAAAGTAATTGGAACACACTCTTTCCTTGATGACATTGGCCATTTGAACCCCAAAACCAATCTTGGCAAAAAGGTTGGCAAGGAACTTATGTTATCCCTACCATTCACCTCCACCACAACCACAACCCCATCCACATCCATCTCCAATATACACTCCCACTCAACTACCTGTACCACCATTTCCAAACCCACACATTGAAGTAACTCAGCCCACTTACAATGTTGAGGTACAACCCTTCCAAACGTCTCCTCTTGAGCTCAATGGTATTAACCATAGCTCAGGAAGAGTATTGTAAAAAAGAGATTCTCTTAATATCATTGGAGGACCACATCCAAAAGAAGAAGATTCAAATAAGAAGACCACCATAACCATGGGCTGCGATTGATGAAGAGCATACATCAAAATCAGAGATTGATAGAACTACCTCATGGTTACCATCAAATCCTCCATGTATTCAAGAGAACAATCAACAAAAAGAGGAATATTTGAAGGTCATGGTATAAGAAGACATACAAGATGATCCAAATCAGCAAAGTGGACTAGAGGCATCACAACTATATTAAAATATGGTTCCATACAGTCACTAAGTTGTAGCATCATTCTCTTCCTCAACTATGCTTGATCCTTTCAAAGTCAAATCATTTGGTCTCTGAAATCAAAGTACATGTCAAAGCATACATTTCAAGCCTCCACATCATTTTGTCTGTCATCTTGATGTGCACATGGCTCCACTGGAAGTATACTTGTACTTGAAAGTGATTTTGATTTTCAATTAGGGTAGGGTAGAATAAAAAACAAAAAAAAATGAAAAGTAAGAGAAAAAAAAATCGCAGGTGAAAACCTCCTTGGAGGCGCTTCAAACTGGTTGATCTTATAACCACCCTATGAGTGACCTCAGTTAAAGATTTATTAAATGAAGTTATTACAGACTTATATGTTGGTGTATGTCTATGTTATTTAAGTAACGGATCGATTAGATTGCCAATACATAGATAATTGAATGGAAAGATAGTAGATAAATACAATAAGCAAATACAAGAACACAAGAAATTAATAAAGAGTTCACCCTATTCTCCAGGGCTACATCTCCTGTCCAGCTTTTAGTGGTGGCCTTGTTTTATTATGTCTTTAAGCAGAGAATTACAATATAGGGACTCAATGTGTGTTCTCCTGAAGCAGGTTTTGCTTGGCAGGGTGGTTCTTGGATTCCCCAAGCCACTGGAGTACACAGACTCTTCTTCTTCCTACCATCTCTGTGACCTTCTGGTCTACATTAGAAAGAGCCAAATGTGGTGCTCAGTCCGGATATATTCCTCTATGGGATGGCTTGAATCTCTCAGTCTCTCTGGTGCTTGATGTTGCCGCTGGTCAGCTTGGCCCTTTGTCTCTTTTTGTTTTCTCTTTACTACCTTCTTCTCTGGTTTCCATCTCTCACTATTTAGTCCTCCTCTCGGGGTTCACTCTGACTGAATCCAACTGTGTATTCTGTCTTTGTTCATGTATTTTAGCCTTTTGTTCTAATGCCTGTTCAGTTCTTCTTCCGCCTCTATCGATTCACCTTCTGCAGCTGTGCTTGGAGTTCCCTGTTCAGCATCATCATGAATGCTCAGGGAATGACCACATGTCATCCTCTAAATGGCGCCAGCCTACTTCATCTATTCATTTCTTTAGTTACATCGTGGATGCATTCTTCCTCCATCATGGCAGTCAAACAGATTCCAAATCCTTTTAAAATTCGGCATATTCCTTCATCGATTCTGCTTCCTCCATCGGGCGCAATCTCAGTCGTCTGATCTGGGGCCTCCAGGTCTGATGCCATATGCACGTCCCGCATGGTTGACTTGCTCGATCGATAGCGTGTGATCAACGACGGTCTTCTCTCACCTCCGCTTGCCACACATTGTTCGATGTATGGAATCGCCCCGCTCTCGTCCAAAACCTCTTACCATTTGTGGGCACCTCGATCAATACTACCGGTTTCCTAGAGCACAAGTCCCACCTTTGTACATTAGCACTTTTTGCTTTCCCACTCGCGGTTCTCCAGTTCCAACACGCGGCTGAGTGCTTGGGCTTTTCCTTCATTATGGCCCTGTTAAGCACTAATCGCGCATCAAAAAACTCCTTATTTTCCCGATCCGGGCCTCCTTATTTTCCCGATCTGGCATAGTCTCCATGGGCCTCGGTCAGCGTGCTTTGACTGTAGTCCTCTTCATTCCATGCTGGCTGCCATTGCCACTGGTTTAGGGTGTTTTTGATTGTTGTTTTGGATTTTTTTAGAGATTTGTCCCGACCTGATACAATCATAGTTCTTTGATAGTTCTTGATGGATCCAATTCGGATCATGGCCTTCCCACTGAAAAAGCTTTTGGACCACCAATAGTTGGTTTTCAAGCATCGACTAAGTGAGGATATGGCTTTCTCACTTTTCCAATCTCAATCCACTTTTCACTACCTGCCTTTGAACCTTTGAGCCCAATCCTGAGGTACTTTACGTCTCCTCTGCGTGTTGTCCTCACCTTCTTGTCCAAGACTGTGTCTTCCTTCAATTCATTAAGATATTCAGGTAGCAGGTTATCAATAGAAGGCAATTGACTTAGCTTTTTAGGATCCTCAATCATTGAAGGTTCAAACAATCTCAAGCAATCTACATTTATGACTGATTAGATGTGCATGTAAGTTGGTAGATCAAGGCAAAAAGAATTTTCACCAATCTTCTCAAGTATTCTAAAAGGTTCATACCTAATAGGCTTTAGCTTTTTACCTTTACCTTGCATCCTGTCCTTGCTGATATATAGCCTAACCTGGTCTCCAACTTGAAAACTATGCTCCATTCGATGCTTGTCATGCCTAGCCTTGTATTTGGCTTGGCTCTTTTCCAGTTGTTCCGTTACTGCCTGGTGGATCTCCTGGATCTATTCAATGAACCTATTTACCTTGTCCACATCACTACATCCATCAACCGTGGTATCTTTACCAAAGACAAAATCCAAAGGAGACCTTGGTATGAAACCAAAACAGGTCTCAAAAGGAGATCTCGATGTAGAAGAGTGTTTTTCTATGTTGTAAGCATGCTGCACATAACACAAATGTTCATCCCAAAGCTTAGGATGTTTGCTGCAATATCCCCTGAGTAACTGGATCACTGTCCTATTAACTACTTTTGTCTGACCATCGGTTTGTGGATGAAAAGCTATGCTTTTCTTCAGTTGGGTGTCCATCAGTTCCCACAGACTTGACCAAAACTTCCCCACAAATCGGGTGTCTCAATAAGATATAATAGAAGTGGGTAATCCAAAATGAACCCATACATGTTCAAAGAATAATTTTGAAGTTTGTTCAATTGTAATATGTTTATTTCAAGGTATCAAAATACACATTTTGTTGAACCTATCCACAACCACATATAGATAATCATGACCTTTCCTAGATTTAGGCAGTCCTCCAACAAAATCCATGGAAACACTTTCCCAAGGGTGAGAAGGAACTGGTAAAGGAGTGTACAAGCCTAGTTTTCTATTGTTGGGCTTGCTTTTAGCACACATATTACACTCTCTTACATATCTAGAAACTGTCTCATTCATTTTCGGCCAATAACAAAATCTTTGCAGCTATGCATCTGTTTTACTTACCCCAAAGTAACTTGATATTAGAGAAGTGTGTGCCTCCCTAATTATCTTTACTCTCTCTATTTATGGAACGTAGAGTTTCTCACAATGATATAAGAGTCGGTCCTTCACATGATAATCCAATTCTCCTACCTTTTTGCCTTGACTTTTCATATACATCTTTAATTTCTATATCTTGAGCATATTGTTCAATGTAGCTTTCATGTAGTACATAATTATGCTTAAGTATAGTAGATGCATTTATAATGGGTCTATATAACATGTCTGCAACTTTGTTATGTATGCCCTTTTTATATCTGATGACTAAATGAAACTATTGTAGAAAATCCATCCATCTGTAATGTCTTGATTGCTGCAACTTAGTTTGGGAGTGTAGATATTGAAGTGGTTGATGATCAATATGAATTACTGTCTCTTTGCCCATCAAGTAATGT
The DNA here is from genome assembly GCA_000404065.3 of Pinus taeda. Lineage (NCBI taxonomy): Eukaryota > Viridiplantae > Streptophyta > Pinopsida > Pinales > Pinaceae > Pinus > Pinus taeda. Next base: position 75,130 of record APFE031437122.1, on the reverse strand, counting down.
TTCCACTTTTTCACACTTTGAACTAATGCATAGAATTCTTTATCATATGTAGGTGAGTTAACTACTACAAGATTAAAAGTCTTAGAATGATAACATATGGGTTTATCGTGCCGTGTCAACACTACTCCCATGGCATAGTCACTGGCATCTGTTTGGATTTCAAACAGTCTTTGTAGATCAGGCAGTGCTAGTACAGGTGTTGTACTAATCCTTTCTTTCAAGGTGCCAAAGGCTTTCTGATGTTTGCTTCTCCACTGAAACACCTCGTTCAATCCTGTCAAAGCATGTAAGGGAGCTGCCATTGAGGAAAAATTAGAAATGAACTTCCTCCAATATTGCGCTGCTCCTAAGAAGGTTCTCACTTCTGTAGCAGACTTGGGTTTAGGCCAGTTTACAATAACTGCCACTTTAGAGGGATCTATTTTCAATTCACCACCCCCACTATATGACCCAAATAATTTAGAGATGTTTTGCCAAATTCACATTTTGAGATTTTAACATAAATTTTTTCTCGTTTCAAAACATCTAATGTCTGCTTAACATGCTTTAAGTGTTCTTCCCACGTTTGACTAAAAATTAGAATGTCATCCAGATACACAATAACAAAATCATTGAGAAAAGGCCAGAGTACATCATTCATTAATCTCATGAAAGTAGCAGGGGCATTGGTCAAGCCAAAAGGCATAACCAACCACTCATACAATCCCTACTTTGTTTTGAAAGCAGTCTTCCATGCATCTTGCTTGCAACTCTGACCTGATGGTATACACTATGCAAATCCAGCTTGGTGAAATAAATAGCTTCCTTCAATTGATCTAAAAGATCATCTATGCGAGGAAGGGGATAACAATTTTTGATTTTTATCTTATTCAGTGCTCGGTAGTCTATGCACATCCTACACGAGCCATATTTCTTTCTCACGAAAATGATTGGTGACCCACATGGTGATGTGCTAGGCCTAATGAATCCCTTCTCGAGCAACTCCTACACCTGCTTCTTGATTTCAACATTCTCTAAAGCAAACAACCTGTACATTCCAATGTTAGGCAATAGAACATCTTGCTGCAAAATAATATCATGTACTATTTCCTTTTTGGGTGGAAGACCTTTAGGTTCTTGAAATAGGACATCATACTCTGAAACAATGTTTTCTATATCAGCTTGCTGCTGAGCATTACAACCCTCAAATAAATTGGTTTTATTAGGTTTCCTTTCCTTTACGACCATGTAAAAATTGTTTGCATGAATTTATCATTCTTTTCAACTGCCCAGAATTTATGAGAGTATAATTATTCTTGAGCTTGTGAGCTCTTACAAAGTATTCGATTCCATCTTTAACAAGTAGATACTTGTTCTCAGCTCTATAGAAAATAGCTTTTCTATCATACAAGTAAGGATTTCCTAAAACAATTCCACATATATCCAAAGGAATTATGTCTAACTCAACCTCATCTACAAATACTGACCCAAAAGAAAACTTGAGTTTGCAGTGTCTAGTCACTTGTAGCTGTGCTTTATCATTCAACCATCCTAATGGTATGGTTTTTTGTGAGGTGTAATTTGCTAATCCCAATTATTTTACAATTGCTTCAGAAATCAATTTACTTGTGAGCCATTATCAAAAACAAAGTATCAATATTTTGATGTTTTGGAAATTACTCAAATATGGAAAAAGCTCATGTCTTTTTCTCTCATGTTCTTCATCAATAATAGTTTGAGCATAATTACTAGTAGATGCTTCAGAATTCTTACCTTTTATACCTGTGGCTACAATGATTGTTTCATCTCCCGAGTCTAATCCCAAATCTTTCTGAATAGCTGCAACAATCTTCTTCTTCTTGTCCTCGGACTTCTTAGGTCTTAGATTTGGATGCAAAATCCAACAATGCTCATCATCATGCCCCTCCTTTTTACATTAAGTGCATGAAGCTTTTCCTTTTTGTGCAGTGTTAGCCTTCCTTGCTTTCCAATTCTACTTTCTTTTCTCCTTGCTCTTGCTTGCAGTGGGTTGGGAATTGTCCCCCAACTTCTGGATTTACATTCTTTCCTCTAGTTTCTAGATGAGTAGCTTGTACAGATACCTCATCTATACTAGTGGGATTAAACATGAGGATGGTATGCCTCATGTCACTGTGTGGACCACCAATGTACTTCAAAAGAGTCTCTGGTGAGTCTAATGAGATCCCTAGAATCAATGCTCTCTTTATAAATTCTTGAGTATACCCTTGCACACTTTGCCCTTTCAACTGCCGAAGAGTTTGCCAACTCATCATGGCTTGTTGCATGTAGGCCAATTGATAGAACTGCTACTTAATCGCATAAACAAAATAACCCCAGACATAGATGGTCTTGCCATGTCTTTTCATGTCAGCTTGGGTTCTACCTTCCCACCAAACCAAGGCAGTGCCTCCTAGGCGTAGGCTTGATAGCTGAATTTTGCTCTTGTCTGAGTTGATGTTCTACACTCTGCAATACACATCAATTTGTCTAATCTAATTGTCCAACTTTTCAGCATTTAACTCTCCATCATATATAGGAAAATAAAATTTAACATCTAACTTAATCAAAGATGCTTTCTTATTATGCACAGGGCTATTAGGAGGTGTGAGAAAGCTTTCCTCTTTCCCTTTTCCTTTTGAGTGGTCATGGGTATGAGACTCATCTTCTTCTTTATCTTGTTTAGAACCTAATGAATCTTCATCCTTATGATTTCTGAAGTTCCTATACATTTCTTCTACCATAGACTTTATAGCTAGGAAACTCTCTATGAATTAAGGGTCTGGCCCCATAGAACCTTCCTCTGACACTGTCTTCCAAGGATAGACTCTCCCAATTTCAGGATTAGTTTCGACCAAGTCTCCTTCTCCTAATTTGAGCTTTGATCTAGTGAGCATTCAACAGCTAAACCAACACAAGCTTGTCTAACCTTACAGCCTAGAGCTCCGATACCACTTGATATGATAACCACCCTATGTGTGACCTCAGTTAAAGATTTATTAAATGAAGGTATTAAAAACTCATATGTTGGTGTATGTCTATGTTATTTAAGCAGCAGATCGACCAGATTGCCAATACACAGACAATTGAATGGAAAGATAATAGAGAAATACAGTAAGCAAATACAAGAACACAAGAAATTAATAAGGAGTTCACCCTATTCTCCAAGGCTACATCTCCGGTCCAGCTTTCAGTGGTGGCCTTGTTTTATTGTGCCTTTAAGCAAAGAATTACAATACATGGACTCAATGTGAGTTTTCCTGAAGCAGGTTTTGCTTGGCATGTTGGTTATTGGATTCCCCAAGCCACTGGAGTACATAGACTCTTCTTCTTCCTACCAGCTCCGTGACCTTCTGGTCTACAGTGGAAAGAGCCAAATGTGGTGCTTAGTCTAGATAGATTCCTCTATGGGATGGCTTGAATCTCTTAAGCTCTTTGGTGCTCAATGCTGCCACTGGTCAGCTCAACCCTCTGTCTCTTTCTGCTTTTGCTTTACTGCCTTCTTCTCTGGTTTCTGTTTCTCAGTGTTCATTCCTCCTCTCGGGGTTTGCTCTGACTGACTCCAACTATGTATTCTGTCTCTGTTCATGGCATTTAGCCATTCGTTCCAATGCCTGTTTGGTTCCTTTTCTGCCTCTGTTGATTCATCTTCTGCAGTTTTGCTTGGAGTTCCCTGTTCGGTGTCATCATGAATGCTCAGGGAGTGGCCACATGTCCTCCTCTGAACAACGCCAGCCTAGTTCGTCTGTTTGTTTCTTCAGTTGCATTGTGGATGCGTTCTTTCTCCACCATGGCAGTCAAATGGATTCCAAATCCTTCTAAAATGTGGTGTATTCCTTCATCGATTTTTCTTCCTCCATCGGGCATGATCTCAGCCATCCGATCTGGGGCCTCTAGATCCGGCGCCATATGCATGTCTTGTGCGGTTGACTTGCTTGATTGATAGCACGCGATCAACGATGGTCTTCTCTCACCTTCACTTGCTACGCATCGATCGATGTATGGAATCGCCTCGCTCTTGTCTAGAACCTCTTACCATTTGTGGGCATCCCGATCAATACCACTGGTTTCCCAGAGTGCAGGTCCCACCATTTTACGTTAGCGCTTTTCGCTTTCCTGCCCAGGGTTCTCTGGTTCCTCTACATGACCGAGTGCTCGAGCGTTTCCTTCATTATGGCCCTATTTGCCTAGCACATTAAAAACCTCCTTATTTTCCCAATCCGAGCCTCCCAAGGACTACTTTGACCTCTCGCGCAGTCTCCATGGGCCTTCTTCATTGTTCCACACGGGCTGCCATTGTCACTGGTTCAGGATGTTTTTGATCGTTGTTTTGGAATATTTTAGAGATTTGTCCTGACCTGATATAGTCATATTTCTTTGATAGTTCTTGATGGATCCAATTTGGATCATTGTCTCATTGATTGAAAAGCTCCATGAGGAAGTCAATGGGTTGAGAAAAAAGAAAAAAAGAGAAAAAAGAAAATATCCTAATTGAAAACCTCCTTTGAGGTGTCTAGGCAGACCTACTAGTTGAAAACCTCATTGAGGTGGCTAGTAGGCCTGGAAAAAAGGAGAGAAAAAAATAAAAGAATCCTTGCTCCATGCATGCATGTACTCTCCAACATCTACAAGCAATAAGAACAAAGTTGGTACCAAAAGGAAAATTGGTCAAGCCTAGCCAAAAGAAGTCAAATTTTGACTTTCACCTACTTCGCTCAAATTCTCCAACAAGGCCAAGGCCATGCCAATCCATCACCCTCATCTATTCTCACCATCCACCCATCATTCTCAAGCTTCTACCACTCATTTTCATTGTTGTCCTAAAAAACTACAAGATGCTCTATTTTACTACACGATACTTTACATAGAGTAAAAAATTGTTTTTTCCATAACTTGAAAACCATGCATACATTTTCCAATCTGTTTTAGGGGGTGATGCATATGGATGATGGTAACTTGCTCAAGAAATTTTAGCAAATTGTAGTCCACGGTTTCCAATAAATTGGCCTCCATCACCTTCATCTATTTTTTCATTTTCTTAATATCTGTGCATTTATTTAAAAATATGTTTCATGGGCAGATGCATATGGATGATGGTAACTTCCCCAAGCAATTTCAGCAAATTCCAGTGCACGGTTTCCAAGAAATTGGCCTCCATCACCTTCAGCCATTTTTAGTTTTTCTCAAGATCCATGCATCCATTGACAAAAATTTTTCTATGGGGAGGTGCATAATGATGATGGAAACACGCTCAAATAGCTTTAGCTCAATCTAGTCTACCATTTGGAAGATTGGACAAAACAATTCGTTGTCTTGTAAACCTACAAGATATAGAACAACACCTACAGGATTGGCAGTGAGCAGTTTTAAAGGAAATCCAGAGGTCAAAGAAGCTCCTCCAGAGCTTAGCATCAGCATCAAGATCATCAGCATCACCATCCAACACCTGTACATCAGCATCAACTCAGTAACAACATGCATGTCTCTCCAACAGCCATGAGGTAGGTACATGTATGCAATATTCTTGACCTCTTCTCTTGAGCATATTATAGTTATAAATTTATTGTCAATGCATGAGAGATGAGGTTTTATAAGCTAAGGATTGGTCAGTAGTCTCAACTACCTTGAGTTAGTTAATTGCAACTCACTCCTTCACTCATGCAATGTTGAAAAGTCAAATTATCAAGGGTGTCGATTTCAAGGAATAAGGACAACAATTAAAAGAAGACATTTTTGCAAAGGCCAAGGTCATCACAGTACTCCAAGCCCTCCATCCACTTCATATTCACTATCTATTCATCATTCATCTATCCCATTTCATTCTTGAAAAAAAAAACAAAGAGAGAATCCTCTCAATTTTCATGAAATTTCCATTTGCAGGTCAGTAAGAAGGACAATGAAATAGCAAAGGAGGATCACAAAGAGACCCCTGTCACTCACATTTTTGTTTTACCACTCATTACCATTCATTCCTCCACCATTTTTGTCATTTTTTCCACTCCTTTACTTCAGTTTACAAAGGGACTGTGTTTTCTACATGATGATCCTGTAGGAATTACAGTGACCCAGAAATCCTACAGGAGATAGTCCCAAGGCAAATAAATGACTTGTCCAAATGGTGGAACAAGGTAGTAGAAGGTTGATAAGTTTATGGAAGACCTTGCTAAACTAAAAAATATTCAAGAAATCATCTTGAATAAGGGCAAGAAATCAAGCTAAGGGTCTCAAGAAACAATGATTTTTCTTTAAACAAATATGTTTTTGGGCTTGTCCTTGTAGAGGTTATAGCCAAGACCCTTAATGCACAAGAGAGAGGCCGCTAGGGCCATGGATGTGGCACAATGAGGTCACTAGTTGCTCAGAGGATGAGCAACACTTTCAACAGGGGGATATGATGGGCCTCTAAATTAGACATAAATTAAGGCCCATGCCTCTAATTTAAAACATAAATTAAGGCCTATGACCATCCTTCAACACATTAAATCTCTCTTTTTGCATTAGAAAATATATTTTTAACTTTAATATATTCATTAGGAAGGTTTATGAATAATTGAATATTTGTGCCTAATATTATTTATTTTTTGTGGAATATTATGAGAATATTGGGCAGATTATGAAGAGTTGGAGGAGGAGATAACTTAGGGATTTGTTCCCTATTACTAGAGGATAAATAATAAATAAATAAGTCAACAATAGGTTATGGAATTATGACAAATTGTGGAACTCTGATGATTGAGAAAATCTAGAAATGTGTTCCACTAATCAATGGCGTAGATCCACAATCAATGGAGCAGATCCACTAATCAAGGGATTTCGGTGGGGAAAGCTTCCTCCATCCATGGGAATGATTCTTAATCATTTTGTATAAGCACCAAGTCGAAGTTTCCTCTAGGGAATGATTGAGAAAATCTAGGAATGCATTCCCTTCCATTTAATGCAAATTCCTAATATTCGGGACTAGATCGACTAATCAATGGATTTTAGTGGGGAAAGCTTCCTCCATTCATGGGGAATGATTCCTAATAGTTTTCTATAAGTGCCAAGTAAAAGTTTTCTCTAGAGGGAGATTTTGATTAGTATTATTATGGAGAGAGCTTGTATTTTTGTAGCTCTATTGTATTTTCTTGCAGGGATGTAATTCTATTGATGAAAATAATGAAGATTGGTGTCATGTTCAGCTTCTAAATCTCGTTCGCCTCCATAGGTTGCTGAGTTTCCTTGGGCTTGGCCATCCTAGGTGTTATCACTCTAAAATTTCCCTAGGGTTGTCATGAAAGAAATAATAGAGATAACCACAAACCTACTTTTGAGATCAAGATCTGGCCTTACTAATACTCTCAGAGGGCTCTCTCTTAATGATTTAACTTTGTTGGATTAATTGATCTTAGGTTAGTTATTTAAGCTTGGTTGGTTTTTGATTTGATTTGGTGGTGGAATCAATGATTAAGATGGATAGATATGTGTCTTTTTACCATTGGGCCATGGAGTCAAAATGCCAAGAAAATAGGATTGAATCAAGTTCTAAAGATAGTGTTCATAGGGCAAGGTAGCTAAGTAAATTCAGATTTTTTACGCTGGATCGTGAAAGTGGTTTTTCAATTGGGGTTACGAAGAAATCAAGGATTTGTCAAACTGGATAATGAGAGAAATGGAAGAGGTCAATAAAAAGTAGGGAGCAATTAAGAAATCCCTACTTTGGATATCAGAAGAAAACATTAAAATGAATAAATGTTCAAGACAGAGTTTACTTCAACAAATTCTGAAGTAAAATTCCAATTATTTCATTCAAATTGGAAAAAACATGTATGTTTGTGAAATATTTAAGAAAATAACAATTTGAAAAATGAAATATATTTCACTGGAGTGGCCCAACACATGAATCCCGTAATGCAATGCCTTTATTACTCAGTCCAGTCTGCTGACTTGAAAATGTTACAATAAACCCTTAGGTTTTCAGATCAATATGACTATAGAAATGTTCAGCAATCCACCCTCTATACTTTGAATTATGAAGTATTTATACAAAAAATAGTTACAAAATATTCTAAACTATTTGAGCAATTATTCAAGGAAAATAAAATATCTTCATGCAAGAAGATAGAGACACCTAGGAGACTAAAGGCTAGTTATTCCTTCTTTCACTGATTTGTTGTTTTCCATTTTGATCTTTTGTTGCTTTCTCTCTTTGGTTGTTTCTCTACGCTGGCTATCCTTTTACTATTCCTTTTGACCGATACTCTTTCATCTGATTTTCTTTGACTTAGCTGATCTATTGTTTTACTTTCACTACTCTGTATTCACTATTTACCTTGCATTTTTACAGTAAATCATTTAACTTTTCCCAAGTCTCTATATTTGGTAATTTAACATTTTCCATTCTTCTGTAGACTTCATCAACTTCTGTGTATTTTGCAAAGGTGGGCTTGTTCACAAAAAGATGTTTTACCTCATGCAGGAGGTAAAAGAGGTTCTGAAAAGCATGGTAAAGGAATTTTCTTGTAGGCATCCCTTTCATGGAGGAACTGCTGGCTTGTTCCTTTTCCAATTCTCTGATTTTCTTATCATAGTCTTCATGTGACATCAACCTATCAGTAATCACCAGTGTATTAGGTAGACCTTTCTGCCTCAATGTATCAAATTTGACCATGAACCTGATTATTGCTTGCTCCATTGTATGGCATTTATCCTCAAGTTGTGTCATCAGGTTCCTCTTGGTGATTACCTTCTTCACTTCTAGTATGGTCCCAGTTTTGTCAGCTATTCCAAGCTCCTGCAATTCATACTTATTATCTGAGTTAAAGAACTTGATTATTCTTGAGACTTCTACTAGCATATTTCCAAGTTCGGCTCTAACCCTATGAATTACCTCACTAGCCTCTTTGAGCAAGTCATTTTGTTCAAGTATCACTTGTATAGATAGCCAAATATCATTGGCTAAGTCAATGATATTGGCCCATAAACGTTGTTTTTCTTGGACTAGTGGCTCTTTCAGTGTTAATTCTTTCTCTAGCTTCCCTATCTTTTCATTCAACCTATTTGTCTTCTGAACTTCATTCTTATGCATAATTTGAGCCAATTTCTTCTCATCCTCTAGACTTTTTTTATTTAAGAGGTTTGGATAGACATATCCTTCATGGCTTTAACCAGTTTACTTGCTTCATCACTATGATGAGCTGTTGTTGTTGAACCTGTTGCTGATGTAGTTGTTGATGTAGTTGGAAGTGTTGTAGCTATTGGTGTTGCTGGGGCCAATGAAGCTGCCAAAGTTGAAGGAACTATTGTAGTAACCATAGGAATATCAATGGAAGTAGCTGTCTCAATGTTGGCAAGTTTCTCCTATATTAAATTGTCCATTTCATTCTCCATTTCTTTCAATTGAGCATTTAGTTGGAGAGTGGGATCCATCAACTCATCTTTTTGGCTTTGGTTCTCTAGAACTTCCTTGGCCTGTGGATGTTCTGAAGGAGGCAATTTTAGTTGCTTATTTAAAGCAACAATGCCTTAATTTTTCTTCTTTATGAGCTTTTTTGCAACCTTGATGTCATTTGGATTATATCCAAACTCAATAACCAAGTCTTCTAGTGACGATTCTGTTATCTTTTTCCTGTGAGGATGCTTTCTCTAGCTTAAACTATGTTGTGATGTTGTCTAGAGAATTTTGAAGTTTCTGAACACTCATGGCCTTGTTGGTCATTGTTGAGTAGATCATTTCCCCTGCCTTCTTATGAAATTCAATTTGATCAATAGGGTGAACATCCCCGGACAAAACTTCAAATTTTGTCTTCCTGTAATCTGCTGATGACTTAGGTTGTTGGACTGTAGGCTGCAAAAAGGTCACTTGAATTTTACCAGTTTTAATGTCAAAATCCGACATTAACCTATTCTAATTGCTAGGAGTCTGTTTGAAATACTAGGCATATGTTTCAGCTTTCAATGCCTCATTTCTTAATTTGATCTCTTTATACTTCTCCTTTATGTCATTTTCCTTATCCACTGGTTTGCTTGTTGATGAGACCTCAATAAGTTGTTTCTGAATACTCTGAGTATTAGAGGTGGAAGGTTGATGAGTTTCCTTTGAAACTAATGGAGTTGTATTTTCTCTGACCCCTATATCTCTATCCGTGATTTGAAGTGTCTTTACTGTCTCAATGACCTCTTCTTGCTCTTCTTGCTCATTTATAGGATTTAGCTTGGGCTTTTACTCGTACATGATTTCAAATATGTCATGTGTTGTATCTATGCTTGAGCAAGAACCTTCTTCCCTAGTCCTTTTTGAACTTTTGTCCTGCAACGTTGGAGTATGTAGAATGGAACTAGTATCCATCTATTTCTCCATATTTATCAAGGAATTTTCCAACCACTCTGATTGGTTGGCATATTTTTCAATGTTTGGTCTGGAGTCATGCATAAATGGACTTAATTTGAATTTGAGTCCGAGTTTGTTTATGACACCTAAAGGGTTATATTGCCACATGAAACTACTACTGAACTTGATTTCCTGTAAACACTTCTCTCTTCTTCTCCAACCTCCCTATTAGTATAGATAAAAGGACCAAGCTGATTTTTTATCTTGAATTGTGTTTTCTTCCTAGCTGATAGGAAATTCACATCATCTGAGTTTATAATATGCCCGATATATTCTAATGCAAATATCCTCATGGGAAGATATTTGGGTAGCTTATAGGGAGTGAGCTGGCATCCATATATTCTGATTTATGTGTGATCCTGGTATAGATACGCATCTCCTATTCTATTGTTATTAGAAAACTACAAAACTATTTTTATCTCATCATTGATCCTAGGTTGGATGCTACTACTTAGAATATTTACAACTAGATGAACAAAGGAATCAATGAACTCTTTGTAACTGAAAATAGTGGAATACTTTTGGATTAAGGGTGCCCAAAAGATGATTGATCTGGGATGGCCCTTAGTGTCCAGCTTTTAGATGTTGACTAGAAACTTGTCTCACTGGAAATATAGGAACATGTGGAACAATACTGAAGAGTATTTGAATACTCTTTCATTTGGTATTCTGATCAATTGATCATGGATTCTGTCTACCAAGAACTGGGCAAAATTGGAGACTGTTGCTGGAGGCTTTCCTAGGCAAAAAATAGAGAGGAAAGCAAGTATAGGCGCTTCTACATGCTCATCAGTGGTATATCCTAGGATGCAAGAGAGCATGGTTACAATTTGTCTAGCCCTCTTAGAGAAAATGGTGGCTGAGTATGGAGGACTGTCTGTAGGAGTATGATACTCTTCTAGGATGAAAGTCTGAAATACTTGAGTCCTCTTGGGAAGGTCCAACTTCAAGAAGAGCTCAATTAGGTTTTCAATGGAAAATGGGGTTTCATTTGGCTTTGGCTAGACCTAAAACATTTGGTTTACTGACTTTGCAGTGATTGTAAATAAAATCTGCTCGTTGGGAGAGACAATGGCTCTTTGACTTGGAATATAGCAGAGTCAGCATAGGTGGATGATTTCAGGGAACTGGTATATCTATGGGAACAAGTATTTGGGAAAATGTGATTCCCATAACTGAATATCATCACTGTGATTGAGAAATTTGTCTTTACTCCAGCAGTGGAGTTTTAATAGATGGCTAGGGGAAACTGTATCTTTGATTTGAAAATCTTTGTCAGCTAATGGGAGGTGGTCAATCTCCATTTGAGGGGTATGCAGGGGTTTTTCACTCAAAATGCTTTGGGAAGCCATAATTAGGTTTATTCTATTGAATTTTTGTTTATCTAGCTTAAGGAGTAAGCTCAAGACTTGTGGAAAGGTGCAAAAGGTGAATACAGTCTGTAGGAAAGGCTTTTGGATGCACAGTGGGGTTAATTTAGTTTGGCAAGGTTTTTTAATTAATTCAATTAATTAACCTTCTATAACCACTGTGCAGAGCTTAAGTACAGGGCTATTCTGGTTCTTTCAAGAATACCTGGAAAAATGATGATTAGGTGTGCAAACAGGGTACTGTGGGAGTAGTAGAGGCTTTTGAGGCTTCAATTGTCTATGTGCTACTTGAAATTGGAGTCTGCAATGTCTTCTGGTTGTAAAGTTGGTTAAAACGGTTGAGTAGAGTCTTAGGGTTTCAGAATTGGTCGATAGAGGTGTTTGCAATGAAATAACAATGAAAAGAGTGAAAGGAGGCTTTTTTGTTTTTTAACCAAAAACAGTTAATTTTGGGTGTGGGATTAAAGTATGAATAGTGGGAAGTTTCCTTTTGCATGGGGAGGTAATTTTATGGCATATCGCACCGCTTTTGAGCACAGGGTGGTATTGTTTGAGAGCACACGATATAACGTGGGGCTACCACATAGCCAAAGGGCACTTGGGTAAAACCACGAATCTCGCGTGCTTTTGGGATGTTAAATATCGAATGATGGGAGTACGCAATATGGGTATGGGATGTTGGATCTGGAGGTGGTTGATCCGAGGGCTATCATGAAACAGAGTTTCAAGGGCTGAGTTGGGGTGTCATTGGCAAGGCCCAGGGATAAATAATGCGGTAGGTTAAATATATTCAAAGGTTTAGTGACGGCCAGGAATTATAAAGTGGGGGGTTTAAATACAAAAAGCAAAACCATAGTTTAGAAAACAACATAAGGGTTGAGTTAAAAGGGTATCGGGAAGGGTTTTCAATGGGGCTCGATATATTTAACCTTTTAAACTTAGGGTAAGGGGGTTTAATGGGTTTATCAGGGAAAATGGAAATTAATAAGGGGGGCATGATTTTTAAAGGGAAATGTCTATGGTAAGGGGTGAAATAAATTGTGAGAGGGTTAAAATGAAGGGAAAGGGTTATTTTCACAAGGGGAAATGAAGAGGGAAGGGTCCTTTGGAACCAAGAAGGGGAAATTAGTGAATGAAAAGTAATGAAGGGGTAATGGAGGAAAATTTAGACATGTAAGGGGTTGAGTGAAATGAGGGAAATCATATAGAACTTTTTAGAGTAAATACTCAGAGTAATAGACAACTTTTGTGAATGTCCTCTTTCCTTTTACAGTTCCTCCTACTTATGAAACATAGGATTTAAGCATGATGAGGGTGTATTTGAGCTAGCAACCTTGTGCATTCCAAAACCTCTTCTACCTACCATTTATTTATCCTAGAATTTTCTCTTCATTTGTTGGGTGCATTTGAGCTTGTTGACCTTCTATTTCTTTTTCTTTTGATAAGAAAACTATCTAATTATAACCTTATAGCTTCCAATGTCTCAGATTAAACTGATGAGCTCATTATTATTCTCTAACTAACTATTGGTCTACGAATATTAAGCAGTTTGGCTAGATCTTCATTTTCTATCTTTCAACATGAAATTTAAAGCATGATTGAATCAAAATTAAACTATTTGACCATCATGGATTGTGTCATTTTTGACAAGCTGCACACAATCTTCTTTTTGCAAGGAAAAGTAAAAAGTAGTGGCATTTGAATTTGCATCAGTTTTAAAATCTATTTTTTATCTCTTTTTGGTGGGGTTCATATTTTATTTTCCTTTTTTTACCGTTTTCTTTTAGTCCTTTGATTTTTCTTTTAGGACTTACCCTCTTTACATTTTTTTATTTTTAATACGGGAGAACATTTTGCAAAAAGCAAAAGTATGTACAATATTACAAGACTAATCATAGTTAATTCAAAATTATGAATCCTATTATTATAGGACCCTAACACTAGGAACCTCAGATCCCTTTTGTATAATTTTCTTTCCTTCTTTTCACTTCTTATTCACATGCATCTCTAGTTTTTATTTCTTTCTATTTCTGCATTTAGTATTAGTGATTTCTTGATGTAGGATTGAGTTAAATGGTTGATGTAAGTTATTTTGTAGGATCACAAGCATTATTTCATCCTTGGAAAATCTTTGGAAGTTCATAGTAATAATTGAGCTGCTTGGATTAGTCTTCTTATTCCCAAATCTAAATTGTTGGACCTCCTTTTTAGCAAAGAACAATAAATTTCTGCTATTTTTAGAGCATGCTAATGAACTTCATTCTACTTGATTCCACTTGCATTAGATCAAAAAAACGTTCTAGTTCATAACAAAAATTACCCCATTTCATTTGCACTTGATTTGGTTAGGAATTTTTTAGATTTACTAGCTCACTAGTTCTCGAATTTCTAGATTTTCAACTAGTAATGTTTTTTTTTAGCATGGGTTAATAGAGGCCTTTTTGAGTGATTCGACTTGGTGTGGGGACCTAAGGCATCCTAGTTAATTAAAAAAAAAAATTCCCATCCAATTTGGATTTGATTTTCTTATTCATTCGATGAATTATAGTGAATCTATAAAAAACTTCTCCAAGCTTTTTGAGCAAATCCATCCATCTCCCAACTTTGGTTTTGTGTTCTGAGTGATCCTAGGAATTTTCCCACTGCATTCCACCCATAAAACACCTTTCCTATGCCTCCCATCACCTCCAACACCTCACATTGTTCTCTCGGCTATATCTTGTAGGTTCATTGTAATTCCTATAAGATCATCCTATGGGTTTCTAGTACATCCTGTCGGTTTTCTTGAAATGGCCTGTTTTGAGGCTGAATTGAGAGAAGACCTCTAGGAAGTCACCAAAATCCTCCCAAGGGTCTCTTGCACCATCCAACCATCTCCTAACCCTTCCATCCAACCTCGAACGTCCCTAATTCACCTGCAACATCACCAAAGGAAATTTGTTTGCATACTTGATTTTGGATGAAAAGACAAAAAGACAGAAACATATTTATTTCAGTCCCTTTACTTGCACATTAGTGATGTTTGATGCTTCTTACTTCCATGCTTAAATAGTAGCAATTGGTTCATGATAATTTAGCATTATTGCAAAGCATATTTTTTTGGCAGTTAATTAGGATATGGTGTGATTTAGCATTGAATTTTTGTCTTTCCATGTACTTTCTTTTTTGCAATAGGTTAAGGTTCCATTTCGAACATTTCATTTTTTGCAATTAGTTTAGGATTTGACTTTAGTACATGCACTCCATTACATCATGAAAACAAAGGAAGGACACATTGTATGCCGCACATATAATGCCGACACCCCTTAAGTTTGTACAAACCCCGGGTTGATAACTAAAGTCGGTAACCTTGGGAGTTGCAACATTCTTGTTGCAATACTGAGGCTTATCAAGGGGTTTTGGCTACCATAGTATAGATCAGTTTGTCTCAGCACATTCTATAGTACCAAGACCTTGGGGTTTTTGTTACTACAATCCAGACCATATTTTTGCAGCACCAAGCTTTTGGAATTCATCCACTATAGTATTGATCAGTTGAGAGTAAAACTCCTTCTGGAGTAATAATAAAAAAAAATTGGATCCATCTTGGGATGCTTGCAAGAGACCTAGCCCATAAGATTTAGGACGACAAGCTAGGCACAATGGTACCATTCACCACTAATCCCTTGATTTTCAGGCAACCCAAAATTTTTCCCAACACATCTTCAAGGGATCCACGTCACTAGACTCCTGATATTTCCTTCTTTCCAAGAATACTACTCTTAATTAAGCTCAAAATTTGATCAGAGATAGTCTATGCTCGGTATCAGGTCTCAAGTTATCATTATGAAAAGGGCTGCTGAGAAGGTTGACAACCTAGAAAAATAATTCAATGACTTCTAAGTGTCCATTAACTCCCAGCTCACAAAAGTATTGGAATTTATACAGATGCCTCACGAACCCATGAGGGAAGAATATAGTGTTGATGCACACATAGAAGGAGAATCTAACCATCACATTCATTTCCATGGAGATCACCAATATTCAAGCCATAAAACACCCAAGATGGACATGTAAAAGTTTGATGGCTCTAACCCCACTGTATAGGTGGCACAAATGGAATAATATTTCCTCCTTAATAATATCTGGGAGGATGGAACTAAACTACATATGGGAGCCCTTTACTTGGACCAAGAGAGATGGAAATGGTGGTAACGGCATTAGAATTGCTATCTAGGGGGACCCAACTTGGAACATGTTCTCAAAATCCATTTGTGACTGCTTTGATTGAGAATATCACTTTTTGGGTTGTCTCACAACGCTCAGGAAAACAGGTAGAGTAAGGGACTACAATGCATCTTTTTAACAATTGGCCGTCAGAACTAAAGAACTAGGAGATGACTTTTACTTGGAATGTTTCATCTGTGGCCTAAAGGAAGCCATCCAAGCCCGTGTCTGAATGCATCACCCAGCTACTTGGTTGGATGCATGTTGCAAGGCCTTAGATGTATAAGTCAACTTAAATGCCCAGTCTAATCATATGAATTTCATCACAAATTCATGCCCCACCCAGGCTATGGGCCCCACCCAAACACTTAAGGTTCAAAATGTGTTGCCAAAATAAATGGCCAAAAGAAGGAAACAAGGACACTACTACTACTATGATGACAAGTACTCTCTAGGACATAAATGCAAGGAACCAAAATTATTTCAAATTTATGCTACTAAAAATAGCTCATCTAGTGAATCTCCATCCACTGAAGTGCCCGAGGAAGAAGAAGGTGAACCCAAAACCAACCCAAAAAATGATCTCACAGCTACGCCATATGAGTTGGTTATATCACTACATGTCTTGGCTAGAATTTCTTCGCCCCAGACTCTCAAAATTAGAGGTTTTATTAAACATTGCACAGTAGTGTTATTGATTGATAGTAGAAACACACATAAATTTGTCCATAAGAGAGTAGAAAAGGTTTTTCATTGTTTTATACATGCAGTATCTAATTTCCAAGTCCTTATCGTTGATGTGGGGACCTTGAAATTTGACGGACGTTGTGAAAATATTAAGCTGAAGATGGGGGATTATCACCTCAAAGCCCACATGTTTTCCATTGAAATAGGTTGTTTCGACATTGTCCTTGGTGTTGAATGGCTCCGTGCACTGATCCCTATTAAAAATGGGTTTCCAGGAGTTATTTATGATCTTTAATCAAAACAACCACACTCATACATTGAGGGGACTCTAGGTAGGTGCTTGTACTATCATTAGCTCGCATCGAATGGAGAAGATTTTAAATAAGGGCCATCATTGGGTAGTAGCCCAATTTAATGCCATCCAAGCCACTCCTCCTCATATTCATCTGAATATGCAATAGGTATTAGATCGCCACAAGGAATTAGTTTAAAAACCTAAGGAGCTCCCAACCTCTAGGGATGAACATGATAATAGTATCCCTTTTCTTGAGGGTTCCCAACCACCAAATTTCCACCCATATCGATATCCTTTTTGCAAAAAATATTGAAATTGAAAAAATCATCAAGGAACTCCTCGAAGTTAATGTTATTTGTCCTATCACTAGCCCTTAATCATCTTCAATGATCACATTTCTAAAGAAATATAGATAATAGCACTTGTGTCCCAACTTTAGGGCCGTTAACAACCTCACTATCAAGGATAAATTTCCTATTCCAGTAGCTGATGATCTTCTTGATGAATTGCATGGTGCTAATTTTTTTACCAAACTAGACTTCGCTTGAGCTATCACCAAATACGCATGAAGGAAGTTGACATTCCCAAGACAACCTTCCGCACTGATGAAGGCCATTATGAATTATTTGTCATGCTGTTTGGTCTTTGTAATGCTCCATCCAATTTTTAGAGCCTCATGAAACATTGATGAAAAATCACCGTTTCAAATCCCAATCGGATACATGGAGTGAAATCATTTTACTCGAAAAATTTAGAGTGGAGATTCAAAAGGTTCTGATGACGGATCCCGGTTGGGATTTGAAACGTTGACGAAAAATGGTTTTTATTGTGGATTCTCTGGTAACTAAATCTAAAAATATAAACCACAGATGTCTTTAATTCAAAATCATTTCCCTATATGGAGGGGATACATGGAGTGAAATCATTTTACTCGAAAAATTTAGAGTGAAGATTCAAAAGGTCCTGATGACAAATCTCGGTTGGGATTTGAAACGTTGACGAAAAATGGTTTTTACTGTGGATTCTATGGTAACTAAATCTAAAAATATAAACCATAGATGTCTTAAATCTAGAAATTTAACTTAGTTAACTATTACAAGTTTCTATGATAAAAGAATTGCATTTTAATTCAAGGAGAAATTAAATTGGAATTTCTTGTTTCCATTTCTCAACACTCCCACTAAACAAGAAAAGGTTTATTAGCTACCTTGATCCTGTCTCTGTGAAACTCAAATTGACATCTTGATAATTCCTTTGTTAAAATGTCAGCATCTTGCTCCTCCGTGGGAATGTTGTCTAACAACATAATCCACCTTAATACATAATCTCTGAGATAATGATATCAGATGTCAATATTCTTGGACCAATCATGAAAAACTAGATTTTCAGAGAGTTTGATACAACTCTGATTATCACAATAAATCATAGTTGGATCCATTTTCTGACCAAACAAACCAACTAGGATCTTCCTCATTTAGATGGCCTCACATGTTTCCTGACTCGCAGCCATGTGCTCTTCCTCTACTGAACAGAGTGCAACTGATCTTTGTTTCTTGTTGTACTAAGAAACTCTCACTGACCCAATACTGAAGATCCCTCCTGATGTGGTCTTCCAGTTGGATGGACTCCCTACCCAATATGCATCGATGAAGCCTTGAAGCTTCATTCCCTCTATCAATCTAGACCATAATCCATACCGAGAAGTGCCCCTGAGGTATCTCAGCACATGCTTTTCTTACTTCCAATACAGCTTGGTAGGCCTAACCATCGCTTGACTAAGTTGGTTAACCACATAGCATATATCAGGTCGTGTGTTCTCCAAGTACATGAGTGAACCCACAAGCTGGTTGTAAACAACAGCTTCCATTAATTCCCCTGAAGTAGAATCCTCCTTCCTCCAGTTACCTGCTAGAGGAGTCTCCATGGGTTCGCTGCCCTCCATGCAAAATCTCCTGAGTATCTCATTGGGATACTTTCCCTGAGACACAAATAACTCCCCATCTCCCTACCATACCTCCGTGCCAAGAAAGTAATGTATGAGCCCCATTTCCTTCATCTCAAACTCTCTTGCAAGGTCCTCCTTGCAAGACTTGATCAGTTGATCATCACCTGTTAGTATGAGATCATCGGCATAAAGTAAAATAATAAAAAATTTACCTTCCACCACTACGTGGTATAGGTTCGCATTTGCTTCACTCTTCGTGAAGCCTAACCCAGTGAAGTAGTTGTCTATCCTGGTGTACCAAGCACATGGTGCTTGCTTCAGCCCATACAATTATCTCTTGAGTCGGAACACGTATGACTCACGGTCAAAGGTCTCCAAACCTTTAGGATTATCTATGTAAACATATTCCTCAATCATGCCATTAAGGAAGGTTATCTTCAGATCCATCTGATGTATCTTTTAACCCATCTGTGCTAATAGTGCCAATACAGATTTGATCGATGAGTACCTTGCAATAGGAGCAAATGTCTCACCATAGTCAATCCCCTCTACCTATGAAAATCCATGGGCCACAAATCTAGCCTTATGCTTCTCCACACTACCATTTGCATCTTGATTTACCTTGTAAATCCAATGGGAGCTCACCACTGACTTGTCCTCCGGCCTTAGGACCACATCCAAAACATTGTTACAAACTATGGATTCATACTCCTCCACCATGAAGTCAACCCAAACTGGTTGCTGCACTGCTTCCTTAAAGGAAGATGGCTCTTTCACAACACATTCACCCATAAGAGCCATGTATCTAGTGTACCTCTCAGGTGACCTCCTCTTCCTGCACTGAGAAGTGGGTGCTCCCATATTTTCCTGTGCATCATTCAATAATCTGTCAGTCTCTCTAGTGTGCTTTCTTCCCTCTCTCGAAGACTCTACCTGAGTGGATGTATCCACTCTTGGATCCTTTATATGTGGATCCTCTACTTCAATATGAGGCTGATTTTGAGACTGCTTTGTCTCTACTTGAGTGGAACTCTCCACTTGGTCTCCTCTCAACTTCTCTAGTTGTGGCTGCTCCACAACTTCCTGAAGCTGCTTCAGAGGCTTCTTGTGGGGCTTCATATTGAGAGGTAATTTACTCTCCCTCTCAACCACCAAGTCTCTAGTATTTTCCTTGCCCCTCAAGGCTTTGAATGCATCTTGCAACTCAACTGCATACAAGTTCTTGGCTAGCACACCAATCTGTTTCATTTGTACCGTCGTCATGAAAATTTACAGAAAACGAGTTGATTTTAAATCAACGATATCTCCCTCATTAGAACTTCGATTAAGATGATTTATTTTTTTAATTTTGGTATTTTTTCACAAGGAATCCAGATATACTATTTGTTTCTAAAAAAATTTCATATATGCTCTACAAACGTGTGACCCAAAAACAAATCCGGCTTCGAAACCATGTAGAAAATTTCTACAAATATGGCTCTGATACCATGTAGAAGTTTCCTGTAGATTCACAAGCTCATGTAATATATTAAAATGAGAAAGATGAATGTACTTCTACTTTCAACTAGTAGAAGCCAATAGATCAATGAAAATAATATTAACAAGTAGAAGACAAATAAATGGCACATAACATAATAAGTTTTCATGAGGAAAACAACTGCTCAAAACCCCGCCTATATATATTGCATTAAATTAGAAATATGAGTGAAGATACAAATCTTGTTCTCACTAGAACAATCCTACATAAGTATTCTCAACTCTCTACCTCACAAGCCCGCTATTAGCCAACACTTAGCCAATTTCCACTTCCTTCCAAGCCACTATTTCCTTTTGCCCTTGGTCAAAGAATTTGGATGAATGCAATATGCTCTGCTCAACCTTGAGCTTAACTTGCACAAGTATTTCCTATCCTCTGCTTAATGACTTCCTTTGGCCAATACTTAGCCAAATTTCCAAGCCTCCAAGATTCTAGTTCCTTGCACCATTCCTGAGAGAATTACCCCATATTTAAAGGGAAATTCCTCATCCATAACTGTGCAATAAAAAATTAGGTCCTTCTTTGATTGCATGCATGATATTTACAACTCAGTAAATCATACAATCGTTAGTACATTCTCCCTAACTCTAGTCTCAACTAGGTCTTTCTCAGAATCTACATGCTTGAGTTTCTGATTAGGAAATCTTCAGTTAACTAGAGTTATACATGTGGATACACTAGTGTACCGATTAATTATTAACTCTCTATTAGCTCCAAAAACAGTTTGGAACTAATTTAACTGAACATAACTCAGTAAACTAAGTTATCTAATTACAACTCATAATCAAATTCATCCTAGACCGCTAAAACTTAGGGAGAACATACACATGACTTCCAACTCGGAATTCCTAAGATAACTAAGTCAACTTAACTTAGTTAACTATTACAAGTTTCTATGAGAAAATAATTACATTTTAATTCTTATTTTAATTCAAGGACAAATTAAATTGGAATTTCTTGTTGCCATTTCTCAATAGATCCTACTTTCACTAGCATTTTTTGGCAATAAATTTTCACGCTACATGGAACAAACCTCTAAATGAGTATAGCCTATCATCCCAAAACTAGTGATCAAATAGAAGTTGTCAACAAATGTTTGGAGACCTATTTTCGGTGCTTCACCTTAGACAAACATCATCAATGGGTACAATGGTTACCTTTAGGTGAATGGTGGTATAATTCTAACTATAACGAAGCCACCAAGATGACGCCCTATGAGGTAGTGTATGGCCAACACCCACCTTCACTAGCTTCTTATATCCCTGAATTATCCAAAATGTAGTCAGTTGATCTTCTCTTGCAAAACCATTCCACCATCATCACTCATCTCAAACATAATATACATCAATATAGGAATCAAATGAAGCAATAAGATGACCAACACCGTTCAGAGAGGTCATTTCAAGTAAGAAATAAAGTGTTCCTGTGACTCCAACCTTATAAGAAGAATTCTCTCAAAGAAAAGGGTTGTGAAAAAATAGCCCCAACATTATGTGGGTCTTATCAAGTACTTTAGCATATAGGAGTAGTCACTTACAAATTGGACCTATCGACTACATCAAAATCTACCCAGTCTTCCATGTATCTTGCCTCAAGAAAGTTGTGGGGAACAATTTTAGGGTTAAAACCAGTCTACCAAAATTGGATGAGGAAGAATCAGTGTGGCTCTAACCTGAAGAGATCCTCAATACTTGTGAAGAACATCTCTACAGTTGCACAATCAAGGAATTCCTCATCAAGTGGAAAGATACCTCTCTAGAATATGCAACATGGGAACCAACCAATATTCTTCAGTGGTTTCCGCTTCATGAGCCTTGAAGACAAGACTCCTTTTGATGGGAGAAGGCATGTTAGTGTCCAGTACTAACTCCTAGTATTCTTGTAATAAGCCTTGTTAGAGTCATAGTTAGTTAGTTAAGTCAATAAAACTTCTAAACGGTTATCCACATTAATAATAATTGTAAGTGGTTGACCCAAATTATAGAAAAGGAACCACAATTATTTATAAATGGGCCATAGTTAATAAATAAAGTGGTTAACTTGTGTTATGCAAGGGACTGCTAGTATTTAGGGTTTTGGATGTCATAAATCTATAAATAGTCTTAGATATCAAGGGAAGAAGTATCAAGTCTTATTGTAATTGAGCTATGCTCTGTTTGAGGTTGCCCCCTCGAAGAGGTAAGTGAAAATTTTATTATGCTCCTGAATAATAAAATATCTTTGCAGCTTGTCTCATTTCATGTGATATTTTTGTGTTTCGGGATATAATGTTTTTTTGGTATTATGGTTTTCTCATAGGTCAAGTGCATAAAAATGGGACTAGATTGGAGATTGACTTATGTCACACGGCGTAAAACCTACATCTATTGCCAAAGGGAGGGGCTTCACACACACACACACACACACACACATAATGTGAACCCCGGAATAGGGGGGCCTTATATAATTATGTGGCATATCCATGTTAGCAGCCACTAGACATTGGAATGATGTGGACCCGCTTGGGCTTTGTAAGGATAGGCAATGTAGAATGCCATGTGGGGACATGAGGTGCCACATGGAATAGCATGATGACATGGCATGGATTATAGCCAACTTGAAAAGGCCTTATATTTTGACCCGAGAGTTGGATTGAACTGAAATTGATATTGTCAGGAAGGTCTCATCAAGATGAATACAATGGCATTATTTATTTAGGTTTTGTAAAGTTGTAAAAAAAAAAAAATAGACCCCATTTGCATAATAGGACATTGGAGGTCAGGTCATCATAGTAACTACCTCCCTCCACCATTAGTGTGGGTTGTGTGGTAAGGGGGTATGTTACAAATATTGGGCACTATTGTATGACTCTAGATTCAAGGATTTCAAGGATTCAACTCTAATATTGATGCTTTGGTCATTAAAAATAGGAATGAAATTAGTTAGCTTTATTATTTCATTTATATGTAATCCCCATGAGTGAGCATAATAAGATAATTTGTGATGTAAGAGAGGCTTTGGTAGAAGAACTCACATTTCAAAGTTTTAGGTGGGAGGAGCTCACAAAGGAGAGAAGGAAGGAAAAGAAATAGTTAAAACAACTCAAAGATGAAATCTAGGTACTACAGTAAGAAAAGGAACAAATGTATGATCTTGAAGGTAAGATTCTAATTAGCACAGGAAGTTCTTCTTCCTATCCCTTGCTTCTTCATGAGAAGTATGTTCTTTTCCTGACAATTATAAATGAGAAATGCCTTATTAGCTCACTAATACCATTATCTTTTTAGACACTTTTTCGCAAATAAACATTGTAGAAAAACATTTATTATGTGAGTTATACATGCATGAGTATGTTTTTTATGGAGAGAGTAAGTTTAACCTCTCACCATATGTCAGAGGTATTCAATTATGAGCCTTCACCTTGTTTGTTAATAACCATGTAAAGTGGAAATTGTCTCATAATATTGTAACAAGAAACCAAGAACAGAACAATTTATGGATTAGAGGAGAAGTAACTACAATTGTTGTAGTGACCAAGAGTTATGATGGTTTTCTTGGATACGTAGAGTAAGATAATATTGTGGATACTATTTCGCAGAAAGTCGTAGATATTTCCTCTCGATTGATTGACCTACAAAAACAAAATGCTCTAGAGGAAAAAAAACAATGATGGGAGATCTTTAACAATGCATTGAAGAAAATGGATCCATATTATTATCCTATATTTCATTAAAGTAATTTTGAGGTCTAAGATGGGCCTCCTAATAAAAATGTACAACCAAAAGAAAATTTATAAGAACCAATAGGATTCAAGATGATGATGTCAACCATAGGGGATGATTCACCGTTTTTGGAATTAAAAAGTAAAAATAATAAAAAATAATAAAATAATAAAACTACTTATTCAACTCTTATTTTCAACTTCTCTCCCTAATGTTTTACTCAAATTTCAAGCCATAGTACTTATTGGATGAAAATTTTAATTTCTCATCTAAATAGTACCCATGTTACATACTTTTGATGGACCCTGCTACACTAAAAATGAGAAATACATGAAAATACGTGATTACGATCACACTTTTCATGTATTTCTCATTTTTTTTGTAACAGGGTCCATTGAAAGTATGCAACATGGGTACTCCTTTTATGATGAATCAAATTATGCATCCAACGAGTATTCCCACTCGAAATTTGAGTAAACCCATTGGAAGATAAGTTGAAAAAGTATTTTTTTATTTCCCTCTAAAATTTGATGATGCAATCGAATCTTATTCCTATTATTTTATAATCTCCTTAGGAGGACCATTTTAGACCTCAAAATCCCCCTAATGATCCAGTCCCCCTCAAGTGTACTGAGGTATATTAATTTTATTAGTAAATGTGGACCTAATTGGCTTGTTATTATACTAATATGGTTTCCTTTAATGGCTCCTTATTTTAAAGTATAAGCATTACTACAAACTTACACCAAGAGATGCAGAAATTTGGTGGTTGGAGTTAATTATTTCTAATGGCTACAGAGTTATTGTTGGATGATACCTCAAATACATATTATTTCACATAATTTCATTTATATTGCTTCCATTTTCAAGAACAGTATTATTAGTTAGTAGTCTACATTGTTGGATGATACCTTAAATACATATGATTTCACATAACTTCATTTATCTTGCTTCCATTTTTAAGAAGAGTATGATTAGTCAGTAGTCTACATTGTTGGATGATACCTCAAATACATATGATTTCACATAACTTCATTTATATTGCTTCCATTTTTAAGAAGAGTATGATTAGTCAGTGGTCTACATGGGGACATGTAGATGCTTTAGTTGGTGGAAGATGTTGGGTTCAAGAATTGGCTTATCTTTATCACCATTTTCCTTATCTTTCTCTTTTTCGATTTTTTCCTCAATAGTCATCCCATATTTTGATTTAGGCATGCCAAATATTTATGTCACTCTAATCCAATATGTTTTTCTTGCATTTGAAAGGAGAATAGTTGTTTTTGGTATTTTACTGAATATATTGTTGGTTGAATTAATTTTATTTATATTAGGATCGATTAATCACACTCATACATAAATTGTCAACTAGGGTAAGTCATTTATTTGAAGGTTGGTATGAAAATTATATGCAGGTAACAACGCCAACTAGCATTATATAATGGCAAACTCTCAAAATTAAGTCATTGCAATTGTTCACTCTTAGCACACAAAATCTATTGTTGTTACACTCTAACATAAAATACTCTCAACCCACTCGATCACTTAGTTATTCTTGTAAAAGGAAAGAAAAAATCCTAGAAAATGCTCACTCAACACTTCATTCAATAAAAGAATTCACTGTAACATCACTTCATCAATCTCAGTAATGATGTTGTAACAAACAAAACCATTCATCTATTGAAATTTAATAACTGAAATAGTAAATTAATAGACAATGCACACATTAAAAAGTGAATTGATCCAGGACTATGTTGCTACTTGAAGGACAAATATCATTATTTTGCAATTCAATCAAATCAATAACTACAATGAATTAAGATAATCTCTAATAGTAATAATAAAATAATAAAAAAAGAAAACAAACAAACAAACAAAAAAACAAAAAACAAAAACCAAATACCTTGCTATGCTATCTAACTATCTTAGCAATCCCTGCTAAAGAGGAGGGCCCTTCCTCCTTCGTAAGGACCAAAATATAAAGCTCGCACGCTAATCAATGGAAGGATATAAATCCATGAATCATGAGAGTTTCATTGTTATTATAAAAGGACTGCAAATACACAATTTCTCCAATATTACAATAATGATGTCACCCCCATGGGGCAGAGGGCCCTAAGTCTTATAGATTACATCATATCTATATTTAAAACATAATCAGGTTAAGAGAATCTATTGATCCTCATGCTACCCAAATCAGGAACCTTACATAATGAATAACAACAATTTACTGCGAATAAATAGTATTGTAATAATATTTCCAAATAACAAAAGGAAAACAACTAGAAATCATAACTATCTCATCCACCATTGGTTATGTTATCAATAATTAATTTTCTATGTTAACACAATGGTTAATGTTGAACATGGCCAAGTGACATCTCACATTGACCATAATTAATATCATTGGAAAAATAAAGCAATTGAAAGACAAAGAATCAACACAGTAGCAACAGTATCAGCTAAATCCTTGTTTTGGAATTGGAAGGACAATATTGGGAGAAATAACATGTTATCCCTGCAACAACATCTCAATGAGCCAAACTTTCCTAAAACGATTCCTTGTCAATTTTTCTAATAAGATAATCTAAAACAGTCAACTGCTTATCAAAATACAAGTAGAGTTTAATAAGTTAAAGTGGCATAGGGAAGAGGCATATATTGGTCAAAAGGTGATTAAAAAAGTAACAAGATGTGGCTATAAAGGTCAAAATGGTGAGAAAGATAGGAAAAATGGATCCCAAAAAAGTGCTAATTCCATGTCCCATCATATCCCACCAATTGAAGCAATTGCATGTCCTCTTGCATACCTCTTCAGTCAAAATTTGATGTATGCTATGAATGCAGTTAAGAAAAATTATTAATCATTGTTATATCATCTGCAGGGGCTGTGAATCTATGGAGATGATCAAGTCTAGCCACCACATTTCTATGTCTTCTAACCTTAACTGATATGAATGTTGATACTTGAATACAAGGTGCAAAATCAATGGGAATTTGAATATGAACCTAAGCCAGTTGGACCCACATCTCTTGACATAGTATAAATACTTAGGGCCCCTAAAAAGTGCATGCACAAAGTTCTAGAAATAATAAGAGTCATTTTCATTCAATATTCATTACATGCTTCCCACCTTAGCCTGCTCTTGTCTAGTGCACCATGTTTCATTAATTCAATACTTTTGGAACAATGTTCCAAGACCTTATTTCTAATCTCCATCACTTGATCCCTTTCCTCTTAAGACTGCAAAAAACTATTATATGCTCTTAATACCTCATTAGAAAATCCTAGATCATTTTGAACATACAATGGAATGGATTTCAAGGTTGTTGTTATAGTATCATGAGTTTCTTTCCAATCGACATGATTATGTTCAAAAGAGGTGAAATCCCTCAACTAGTTTTTTTATACATAGGGTGAAAAGTTAAAAATTTTCTCTCCAAAAAAAACATACTCATTTAGGTATATCTTACACAATAAGTGTTGTTCCATGAAATTAGCCTGCTTAAATGTCTCTAAGAAGGTTTTGGAATTAGACATCCATACAGACTCTACTTATTTACTATTTTGAATCTAAAAAGGAAGAGTTTTCTTTTAAGAACAAAGGATAGGAAGGAGAAGGTATCCTACAATTCAATGCACTATTGGTCTAGGTGGCCCTAGACATGCTCATAATCCAGAAATAGCTCAAAACTTAAAGTCCTCATATTGAAGTGCAATAAGGACCAGGTTATCGTGCTTGTCGCCTTGATTCCCATGGTGTGAATGATACTCAAATTTGAGTTCGTATCCTCCAGATATTCACGGTCAAAGTTTTGTCCAAACCCGGCCAAGTGGTAGGTTCAGCAGATAACTTTACACCTACAGGAATAGGAACCTTCACCGATTTACTATCCTCCATATTAAACCTTTGAAATATTGTCTCAAAATACTTCCTCTGGTTTAACCAAAGCTTCCTCTTTGTCTGATCTCTTTTAATTTGCATGCCCAAAATATAGTTTGCAGCACCAAGATTTTTCAAGTCGAATTTGGAGGACAAATGGGTCTTTAAATCTTGGATAATTTCTTTGTCATTTCCAACCAGCAACATATCATCCGCATACAAGACTAGATAAATAACACGGTCACCAACTAATTTAAAATACACATAGTCATCTTCTTTGCTTCTGGTGAAGCCAAGTCCTCGTATAAATGTATCAAATTTTTGGTACCACATCCTTGCTCACTGTTTTAACCCATACATAGACTTCTTTAACTTGCATACCTGTTCTTTCTTACCCTTCACTGCAAAACCTTTAGGTTGCTTCATGTATATCTCCTCTTCCAGATCCCCATGAAGAAACGTTGTCTTCACATCCATCTGTTCTACCTCAAAATCAAAAGCAGCAACAACAGGTAAAAGTAATCTAATAGAAGTTACCTTGGCAACAAGAGAAAAAATATCACCAAAATCAATTCCCGGCACCTAAGAATAAACTTTTGCTACCAACGGAGCTTTGTATTTCTCCACCTTTCCTTCTACATTTATCTTCTTCTTGAACACCCATTTGTTGCCAATGGGTTTCCTTCCAACCGGCAACTCCACCAAATCCCAAGCCTCATTTTTGTGCAAAGATGCCATTTCATCAACCATGGCGTCTTTCTAGAGTTTTCCATCCTCTGAATCTACTGCTTCCTTCACAGTTATGGGATCATCATCAGTAATAGATAAAACAAAATTTGAACAGAAAGCAGATGGATTATACCTTTCTGGTTGCCTTCTTTCTTGAAGTGATCTTCTCACACCCAGAGTTTGTGGCTCTTCATCTTCTGATTCCTCCTCTCCTGTAGAGTTTGATTCTTCCTCCTTTAGCTCAAACTCTATCTTCTCAGGTTCCTTTGGTTGGACTTCATATTTAATAGCATCTTTCACCTCTCTGAACACCACATCTCGGCTATACACAACCTTCCTTGTTACTAGGTTCCAAGGCTTATAACCCTTTAAACCATCCTTATACCCAATAAAGATGCACTTTTCAGATTTACTATCCAACTTGGTTCTTTTCTCCTTTGGAACATGTACATATGCATTACATCCAAATACCATCAGATGTGAAAGAGAAGGTTTCTTACTAGTCCATACATCTTATGGAGTCTTATCTTCCAATGTTGATGAAGATGATCTATTGACTAGGAATGCTGCAGTCTCCACTGCCTCTGCCCACAATTCTTGTCCTAACCCGGCACCACTGAGCATGCTTCTTTCCCTTTCCATCAACGTCCTGTTCATTCTTTCTGCAACTCCATTTTGTTGAGGTGTATATGGAGTAGTCTTCTATCATGCTATACCACACTTCTTACAGAATTCTTCAAATTCCTTACTGCAAAACTCTCCACCATTATCTGTCCTCAACACCTTTATCTCCTTCTCTGTCTAGTTTTCCACTAGAGCCTTAAATTCATTAAACCTATCAAAGACTTCAGATTTATTATTAAGGAAATATATCCATGTATTCCTTGAGAAGTCATCTTTAAATGATACATAATACACTGACTTACCTAGTGATGAAACCTTCACATGTCCAAACACATCACTGTGCACAAGCTCTAATATATGTTTCACCCTCTTACCACCAGAGGGGAAACTCACCTGATTCTACTTCCCATATACACACTTTTCATAGAAATCAAAATCCAGAGAACTATTACTCATACCTTCTACCATACCTTTACCATGAAGTATTTGAAGGCCCTTCTCTCCAATATGTCCAAGCCTTTGATGCCACAGCATGGTATTCTCTCTAGAGACCACTAGGTTTTCTTCTCCACTTTCAGGAACCACAGAATTGTTGAACCCATCAATAACAGTGCTACCTTGCAGCATGTACAGACTTCCAATCTGAACTCTCGACATCAATACCAGTGCTCCCCAAACCATCTTGCAAGTATTCTTCTCGAACACTGTTTTTACACCTGCATCATCCATCTTACTTACAAAAATTAGATTTCTGGCCAATTCAAGAATATGCAAAACACCCGGAAGTGTTCTAACCCTTCCACCTTGCAACTTCAACTTTAATTTTCCACGACCAAAGATTCTAGCCTTCCTGTCATCCCCCATGAAGACATCATGCCATCATATTTCTCATACTCATAGAACCACTCTCTGTAGGGAGTGAAGTGAAAGGATGCCCCTGAGTCAATCAACCATGCCTCATGATCTACATGTGTAATTGAAGAAGCCAAGTGCACATCCCCACCTTTATCTGATGTGGTTTTCACCTCTATAGAAGAAGCATCATTAGATCCCTTTCCTTTACCAGGAGCTTTAGATTTAGAGTCCATTTTTAGTTCCCTTCCTTTCCGCATTTCTACAACAACACCTTTACAGGTTTTCCTAGAAATATAGATCTCCCTCTAGATTTAGATCTCCAACTTGATGACTTATTCTTGTTTTTGTTTTGGGACCGTCGTCGTAGAGACAAGGCATTACCATTTTGGCTCTCCATATTTTTCTGTCTCATCTCCTCCGTCAGCAAGGATGAGACTATTTCATCAAACTGCAAAGTAGCTGCATTGCTACCTGTTAAAATAACTAGACTATCCCATGAGTCTAGTAGAGAACACAACAAAGTGATGCACTTATCTTCATCTAAAATTTTAATATCAATAGATAATAACTGAATTACCACAATGCATTTAGATGCTCTGTCACTGAGTCTTCATCTTTCATCTTCAGGTTATACAACTTTTTCCGCAAGAACAGTTTATTCACTAGAGACTTAGATTGGTACAAAGTCCCTAACTTGTCCCACAAAGCCTTCATCGTAGCTTCCCCTGATACATTCAACAATACTTAATCTAAGACACATAATCGTATTGTGATCTTTACCTTCTGATCCAACTTCTTCCATTCTTCATCGGACACTCCTGTTGGTTTAGTACCTGGATCTACCACGATCCATTGATCCTTATCCACCAAAAAATCCTCCATCTTGAGTTTACATAATTCAAAACTCTGACCATTAAATTTCTCGATCTCTATCTTTCCACTGCTCACCATCTTCTTTCACCACCATAATCGATCCCACAGATCTCTCACTAAACAGGGTCTACCACAGGCCCGAGCGAAACTACTTAGTAACAAAGGCATCCCCTTGAAGCCAAAACAACGTTGATACCAAATGTAGGTTTTAACCATATACAAAAATTACCTGCATACAAATTCTAAAACATAGAAAATAAACAATAAGAGAGCATAAAACATAAAACACATATACACTGAGATTTCCCCCTGGATCCCAAAATTGGGACTACTAGCTTGATTTTTCATTATGTTCCTTTCAATGTTACCATACATATTTATACATGCCGAAGCATCCAATACCATGGATTGAAAACCATTGCTTCCGAAACCATGGATTGAAAACCATCGCATCCAAAACCATGTGCAAAAAATCATGCACAAAATCATAGGTAGGTCCACCCAACCTAATATAGGGTCCAAAAACAAAATTTTCTGTGTTGCTACCTCGAACCCCATAGGGTGGGGTTACCTACAGCCCTCGAACCCCCTGTGACCCCCCCACTACACAATCAGCACAACGAAGGGGGGGCTTCAGCCCCCTTCTATCCCCCCGGTTAACGACGTGGGCTAGTCACGAAAATAATATAACACAACCCAACACAATAATGATGTAACCTCTCCATAACCTTTAAACAACAAACGTTAATCCAAAAATCGTCGCTGTTAAAACCGCATGTTATTTGAAACAAAACTTAACCATTGGCTAAATAATGTTGACTGCCGATATTTGTTATAAATGTCGGTGCATAAAAAAATAAAGCGCCTTCTATTTGGGGGTCGGTGGGGTTGGAATCCCCGACCACTCATTGCCTAATTACGGGTTTTACCAACAAGAAAAACGAACTACTTTGTTTAATTTGCCCAGACAATTACTTAAGTGCCACTCACACCATTTGACCAAGAGGTGAAGCATGGAGGTCCGGGTGGAACCATGAGTGGGCAGAGAAGTGGAACCATGAGCAAGGAGAATCAATTGATGTAAAAAAGATTCCCTTAGAGGGCCAATGATGCCAGCATCAGAATGTGACATGTTTATAGTCATTTTTGCACATTTTCTCGCAAGGAGTGCAACCTTGTAGTCATAATCACCATCTGAGCATAAAAAATTCAGGCGTCCAACAATAAGGAATCTCTAGAGAATCTTATGGAATCTAAAAGATTCCCTTGGAAACAAATTTTTGAATGAGATAGAAAATGTTGTGAACTTTATAGTCATTTTCCATAGTATTTCATAGGGAGCGCAATGCTGTGCTCAAAATCTTCATCTGAGTAGTAGATTTTTTGGCTATCTTGAGGAAGGAATCTTTGGGGGAATCTTCAATATTCCCAAGGCTCCACAATTGGATGGTGTTAGAAATGGGAAAATTTTATATTCGTTTGACATGATTTCACACCACGAATTCAGTGGTGGTGTCTATTTCAACATTTGAGCTTTGAATTTTTTGGCCATCCTTGAAAGTGGAGGTATATGATGCAATTATGTCATGCTTTTCTTCTGATTTGTTGAGATGATGTTTTTGTTGTTGAGTTGCCTAAATACCATTATCTTGAGGGATACTTGGATGCCACATATTATGAGAATTTATTAGCTTGTCATGCTGAAGGAATACCAATTTGAGTGAGAATTTCTATAGGGAAAGCGTCTTGTGGAAAGACATGCCACTCTTGTTGAGGAAATTTGCACATATTAGTGAGAGTTCTTGAGAATGGCTTGTGGAGAGATAAGCCACTCTAGTTGAGGGTATTCATCCTTGTAATGAAAAATACTATGCCATGTACAACATCATCTTGTAACATTAATGAAGCAACCTCCCCACTCTTAACACCAGAGCCCAGAGACGTAACCCACACTAGGTGAACTTTGTTATCAATGTGTGTGTGTATTTTGATTTTATGGTTGTCGTTATGTTTCATCTTATTTAAAGCATGCACATGTGGTTGTTTTATGCTCTTTCATATGTAATTTTGCTAACATCACAGAAGTAAAATATCTTGGTTAATTCCGGTAGTTGAAGAGATCTGGATCAAATTTGGTGACAACGTGGTCTTATCACTGATGTGAATTGCATGATTGAATCTGAAACAAGAAATAAAATGGAGGATGACAGATATATGCACAAGGACTTCCTCGAGATGTCAAAAATGGTAGACATAATGTATGAGTTCTATGAGGGGGTGATGGAAAGAGAGGAATGGGAGAAAGAAATAGTAGAGGATGATGCTCCATCTTCCTCGTCGATTGTACATTCATCTTCTTCATTGTCTTCTCGTCATTCATATTTGGAGATCAATCAGGCCTTCAAGAAAGGAAAGTTGAATTGAGGAGACTTCTATGAGAATAAAAAGAGGAGAAGAAGAGATTGTACCTTCAACCATGAGCCACATAAAAGACCTTGGAAAAATTGAAGAGTAATGAAGGGTTACTGAAACCATCATCCCCTGTTTCAGAATCAACAACTGAGGTAAATTGTGTCGATCGTTCTTAAGTTTCATTTTCAGATGACACTGTTTCTATTGGAAACATATAGGTACCCATTTCACGAACTAGCATGAGAATCCTTACCAAGATGGGAAATAAAGGAGGAGGACTTAGTGTTAATGGCCAAGGAATGACTCAACCATTGGAGGTGGTACAATGACCTTGATTCACAAGTTTTGGATACACTGAAGGAGAGTGCTCAAAGGTGTTAAAATCTTCCAAGACATTTTTGAAATAGTCGAGTAAATAAGATGATTGGAACTCATCACAATCCTCCCATGACAATGCACATTGCAGAGGAAGAGCTAAGGCAAGCTCTCATGACTAGAATCGCACCAGAGAGAATCAATAGAGGTATAAATAGTTTCAGTATTCTAGAGTTCATTTTGATTACAAGCATATTAATGATTAAAATAAATCATGTCATAGAAAACTATGTAGTGTTAACCATGTGGTTGTTGAGTGTTGGAAGAAGGTGGACGAGAATGGCAGCAAGACAATGGATGAGGTGTGAAAGGCCTTCTCCACATCAAGGAAGGAAGCAGGTTAAGCAGGTCTGGCAGAAGAAGACTTTTCACAGTCATTGAAACAAAGGTGGACATCAAAGAGTCACATGTTGGAGGCTCCATCCAGAGAAGGGTCTCAAGGACAAAGCACCCGTGTAGGAATTAGTTGTAAAATTTGTTCAACAAGCAAATCCGCCACAAGGAGATGAACCATTCACTTTTATGAGTGAGAGATGGTTTTTCTAGATATGGTAGCTTTTCATGGCCATATTTTGTAAATCATATGTTGCGATATACTGTAAAAGTGATGATGTGTTTTCCATCACTTATTAAAGCAACGATGATGTTTTGGCCTTTATTAATAGCTAGGGTATTGATTTCTATTTTGATGTTGAACAGAGAGTGTGTCTTATCAAATCTTGGAATGTATGGGGATTATTGGGTCATGATTGATCGTGTAATTTAGCATGTAATTTACAAATATTGTAATACTGGTTTTTAGAGGATGCAGGTATCGGTTCAACACTTATGGCTCCAAAGGAGAAGGAAGTGTGACCTGTCAAGACACTTGTGGTGCAGACAATGTAACATAGAAGTTACAGATTATGCTCATGATTTTGGAGGACCAAAATATCCTCAATGGGCAGG
Source organism: Pinus taeda (assembly GCA_000404065.3). Taxonomy (NCBI): domain Eukaryota; kingdom Viridiplantae; phylum Streptophyta; class Pinopsida; order Pinales; family Pinaceae; genus Pinus; species Pinus taeda. The sequence goes on along the minus strand of APFE031437122.1, from coordinate 40,326 downwards.
AATGATCCAAGTATCTATAGACATGCAGAGAATCTAGAAATAGCTCAAAAATAAAAGTCCTCATATTGAAGTGAAACTAGGACCATATTATACTTCTCATCTCCCTGATTCCAATGGTGTGAACGATACTCAAATCTGAATTAGTATGCTCCAAATATTCATGGTCAAATTTTGGACAAATCTCACCAAGTGGAAGCGTTAATGGGGCAACAAATTGACGAAGACTTAGCACATGGAATCCAACCACTAGATGGGAGAATTTGTTTCCTACTTAAATCATCCAATAACCCTTATTTTCCGGTTAACTGTTTTTAACTAATGGGGCTTAATATAAGAAAAACTAAAAAACATTATAATAAAAAAATTTGGTGGGCCACCAACCCCACCAACCAAACCACATATATATATTATATGGTGGAGGGTGGTCAAACCCCGCCACCGCAGACAACATGAAGATGGCCAAGAAGATGGCCAAAAATTCAGATTATGTTCATGTTTTTGGAGGACCAAAAGCTCCTCTGTGGGGAGGAATGATCTAGGTGGCTCCTAACATGCTAAGAATCCATAAATAGCTCAAAAATCAAAGTCCTCATATTAAAGTAAAACCAGAACCATATTATAGTGCTCGTAGCCTTGATTCCAATGGTATGAATGGTACTCAAATCCAAGTTTGTATGCTCCATATATTCATGATAAAATTTTTGGTCAAACCTGGAAAAATGGTAGGCTTAACGAGGAAATAAAGTGATCGAGACCCGACACACAAAATCCAACCACCGAAAGGGAGAATTTATTTCCTACTTAAATCATCTAATAACCCTTATTTTTTGGTCGGAAATTTTTAACTAATGGACTTAATATAACAAAAATAAAAATAAAAATATATAAAAATGGTTGGTGGGCCACCAACCTACCAACCAACTACATGTATATATATTATATGGTGGCGGGAGTCAAACCCGCACAGTAGACCCCATGATACATACATACATACATACATACATACATACATACTACATACATACATACATACATACATAACATACATACATACATACAATACATACATACATACATACATACAAATACAACAATACATAAACATACATATATATATATATATATATATATATATATATATATATATATATATCAAAATGTTGGTAGGGTAAGCCACCCCCAGTGGACTTGCCCACCTTTCAAAATACCATATAACATGTAACCAATAGTCCAATTTTAAAACACGCCCAAAAATAATGTAACCTCTCCAGAACCTTTAAGCAACAAACATTAATACAAAAACCTCCATCATTAAAACTGCATGTTATTTGAAATAAAAATTAATCATTGGCTGAATAATGTTAACCACCGAGATTTGTAATAATTGTCGGTGCATAAAAAAATAAAGTGCCTTCTATTTGGGGGTCGATGGGGTTGGAACCCGCAACCACCCATTGCCTAATTTCGGGCTTTACCATTAAGCCAAACAAACTACTTTTAAAATCCACCCAACAAATTACTTAAGTGCCACTCACACCATTCAACTAGGAGGTGGAATGTGGAGGCCCAGGCAGAACCATGAATGGGTAGAGAAGTGGAACCATGAGCGAGGAGAATTAATTGATGTAAAAAAGATTCCCTTAGAGGGCCAGAGATGCTAATGTCATAATGTGACAAACATATAGTCATGTTTGCACGTTTTCTCACCAGGAGTCCAACTGTGTAGTCAGAATCACCATCTGAGCAATAGAGATTCAGGTGTCCAATAGCAAGGAATCTTTGGAGAATCTTGTGGAATCTAAAATATTCCCTTGGAGAGTATTTTTTGGCTAAGACATAATGTTGTCAACTTTATGTTGATTTTTCATAGAATTTCACAAGGAGCATAATGGCTTGCTCAAAATCTTCATCTAAGTCGCTGAATTTTTGGCCATCTTCAAAAAGGTGTCAGAAGTTTCCAAGACATTTTTTAAATCATTGAGGAAAGAGGATGATTGGAACTCATCACAATCCTCCCATGACAGTGCACATTTTAGAGGAAGAGCTAAGGAAATCTCTCATCATCGGATTCACACCATAGACCATGAAGAGAGGTATAAACAATCTTAGTATTCTAGAATTTTTTTATTACAAGCATGTTAATGGTAAACATAAATCATGTCATAGAAAACTATGTAGTTTTTGTGGTTTACAACCATGTGGTTGTTGAGTGTTGGAAGAAGGTGGAAGACAATCAAAACAAGATAGAGGATGAGGCGTTAAAGGCCTTCTCTACATCAGGGAAGGAAGAATTTTAAGAAGGTCTAAAGGAAGAAGAATTTTTGCAGTCATTGCAACAGAGGTGGACATCAAAGAGCCACATGTTAGAGGCTCCATCTAGAGTAGGGTCTTAAGGACAAAGAGCCTGTTATATACCTAGGGGGGTAATATGGGGTACCGAGGGAGGTACCCAAGGTAATAATGTAATAATGGGATGGGCCATAGTAATAAATAAGGTGGTTAACCCATGTCATGTAAGGGACCACAAGTAGTTAATAATAATGTAATGGGCCCATGGTATTAGTTGATGGTATGAGTAAACCATGGTAATGATGCATGGTATTGTATGTATGAGGCCTATATAGAGGCTAGAGACTCCACATGGAGAGATATGAAGAGAAGTATTCTTGTATGAACAGGCATATGGCTTGTGGAGTATTCTCCTTCCTTAAAGAGTGAATGTATGGTGTTGCCCTACCATAAGGGTTTTATAATAAAGAAGCATTTCTATCTATTCATATCTTGTTATTCTCGGGTTGTTTCTATTATCATAATATTTCCGGTTTAGATATACAACAAGTGGTATTAGAGCCACAACAAGTGGTATCAGAGCACTTTCTTGGGCACAAAAGTGGAGAATTTTTTTTTTTTTCATTTTTGCAGGGTTTCAAGGGCGACGAGTTTGCAGATCAGATCTATAAGTTTTGGTTCAAGATCTGAAAAATTTGATTGCATATCTGTATTCCTTGTGAAAAAATAGTCGATTTCAAAAAAAAAATCGGTCAAACCAGAGTTCGGATGAAGGAGATATCGCTGATCTAAAAATCAGTGGGGTTGCAGATAATTTTTCAGGGCAGCGAGTTTGCGGCGAATATCTAGACGTCCTGGTGCAAGATCTGCAAGATCTAATTGCAGATCTGGAATCTTTGTGAAAAAACACCCAATTTCAAAAAAAAATCAGGCGAATCAGAGTCCGGATGAGGGAGATATCGCTGATTTAAAATCAGCACTTTTTTCAGAAATTTTGGGTGATGGCGGGAGAGTAGCAGCGCAGATCTGGAATTCTACTACCTGGATCAGGATTTCTATCACATGGGCAGATGCAGAAGGGCTGTTACATTTCCAAAAACAGGTTATAATAGAGATTCTGAACAATATTGACGAAACTGTGACATTTTCAAATTTTCGCCAAGCAAGTGGATTTTTTCAAACCTTCATGGCTTCTAGCATGGAATTTTTTACAGGAAAAGATGATAGTCCAACTATTGAAGAATTCATAAAGGACCTAAAGCGTATATTTGGGAGATATTGGAGGGATTCAGTGTGGTTTAATTTAAAAGATGGGGCTGCCAAATGGTGGTGCTCACTTGACTGCAAGCAGTTGACCAAACTCTCAGAGGTAGAATTTGAACGAGTCCTTTTAGACAAATGGTCTCGGGCTAGGAAAAAGGAGAATGAGACACATAAGGGATTAATTCCTACTGGTATATTCTTATTACAGGTTCATGGATTGCTTCGGAAAGAGAAGATCATTGTTTCCATCAATCCTAGTTGTAAACATAATTTTATTAGTGTTAATTTGGCAACAAATTTGCAAGTCCCAGCAAAACATATTGAAAATACATAGGTTGATGATAAGGATGTTCAAATTTATAAGGATTTGAAACTTTCTATGGATAAGTATGTGTTTCATGGTGATTTTTATGCTTCAGATATGGATAACATAGATGTTGTTTTGGGATACCCTTGGATGGAATCCCTAGGTACTATCAATAATAATGTACAGAAGAAATTCCTGAAGCTATGGTATAAAAAGAAGAAAATTACATTACAGGATATTTCCATCCATAAACAGGTGGATCACATGGAGGCTGAAGCAGAAGATGTTCAAGTGACTGATATATCAGATGATGAGCCTTTGATGATCGACAACCAAACACAAACAGAGGCTGCAGAAGAAAAGACTAAAGGTGATAATACATCAGAGGAGGGCTCAGTGGTTGAAGTCATATTGAAAAAGAAGACACCACATCAGGCACCACAACAGGGTGAAGTCAAGCAGAAGACACCGTGGGTTAAAACTTCAACATATCATCACCCACATCACCTCGCAAGACAACCATCAAGATGGCAACCAATTAGTCACAAGGACAACAACCCCCACAAGATGGATACAAAGGAGAGACGATCCACCTACTACACTCACACAGAAAGATACACGGTCAACGTCATCTCAAGTGAGCGAGCCACCAGCGAGATCGAGGGTTCACCTTTCTCTTGGAAGGCTAGATGCACGTGCAAGGTATCAGTGAATACTCTTTTGAGTAGATCTTATTATTTGTGTCTTCCATGTTTGGGACGAAACATGCTAAGGGGGGGGGAATGTTATAAAACCTAGGGGGTAATATGGGGTACCGAGGGAGGTACCAAGGTAATAATGTAATAATGGGATGGGCCATAGTAATGAAATAAGGTGGTTAACCCATGTCATGTAAGGGACCACAAGTAGTTAATAATAATGTAATGGGCCCATGGTATTAGTTTATGGTATGAGTAAACCATGGTATTGATGCATGGTATTGTATGTATGAGGCCTATATAGAGGCTAGAGACTCCACATGGAGAGATATGAAGAGAAGTATTCTTATATGAACAAGCATATGGCTTGTGGAGTATTCTCCTTCCTTAAGGGGTGAATGTATGGTGTTGCCCTACCATAAGGGTTTTATAATAAAGAAGCATTTCTATCTATTCATATCTTGTTATTCTTGGGTTATTTCTATTATCATAATATTTCCAGTTTAGATATACAACAAGTGGTATCAGAGCCACAACAAGTGGTATCAGAGCTACAACAGAGCCCGTGCAGGAAACAATTGTAAAAGTTTTTCAACAACCAAATATGCCACAGGGAGATAAGCCATTCACTTTTATGAGCGAGAGATGGTTTTTCTAGATATTGTAGCTTGTCATGGCTATATTTTGTAAATAATTTGTTTCAATATAAATATAAAAGTGATGATGTGTTTTCCATTGCTTATTAAAACAACGATGATGTTTTGGCCTTTATTGATAGCTAGGGTATTGATTTCTATTATGATGTAAACTTGACCAAAGAGTGTGCCTTATAAACGCTTAGCAAGTATGGGGATGATTGGGTCAAGATTGGTCATGTAATTGGGCATGTAATTTGAAAAGATTGTAATATCAGTTTACAGAGGATGCAGGTGTTAGTTCATCGCTTATAGCTCCCAAGGACAAGGGTGAAGGAGAAGGAAGTGTGACTAGTTAGGAAACTTGTGGTGCAAGTGATGTAACACAGTAGTTGCAGATTATGTTCATGATTTTGGAGGACCAAAAGCTCGTCTATGGGGAGGAACAATTCAAGTGGCTCCACACATGCTCAGAATCCAAAAATAACTCAAAAATCAAATTCCTTAGTTTAAAGAGAAACCATCACCATATTGTACTGCTCGTCGCTCAAATTGTAATGGTGTGAATGACACTCAAATCTGAGTTCGTATGCTCTAGATATTCACAGTCAAAGTTTTGATCAAACCTGGCCAAGTGGGAGGCTTAACGAGGTAAGAAATTGACCACAAACCCGTTCATGGAATCTTGCCACCAGATAGGAGAATTTGTTGCCTACTTAAATCATCCAATAACCTTATTTTTCGATCAACATTTTTTAACTAATGCACTTAATATAACAAAAATTAAAAATATGTATATAAAAGAATGGTTGGTGGACCACCAACGCTGCCAACCAAACCACACACACACACATATATATATTATATAGTGGCACGTGGTCAAACTCTGCCATCGCAAATGGTCTAACATGTAACCGATAGCCCAATTTTAAAATGCGCCCAAAAACAATGTAACCTGCCCATAAACTTTAAACAACAAATGTTAATCCAAAAAACGATGTCATTAAAACCGCATGTTAGTTGAAGCAAAACTTAATCATTAGCCAAATAATGTTGACCATTGAGATTTTTATAATTGTTGGTGCATAAAAAAATAAAGTGCCTTCTAGTTTGGGGTTGGGTTGCAACCCCCAACCACCCATCACCTAATTTTGTGTTTTACCAACAAACCAAATGAACTACCTTGTTTAATCCACCCAACAAATTACTTAAGTGCCACTCACACCATTCGACCGAGATGCAGCGTGTGGAGGTCTGGGTGGAACCATGAGCAGGCAGAGAAGTAGAACCATGAGCGAGGATAATCAATTGATGCCAAAAAGATTCCCTTAGAGGGCCAGATATACCAGTGTCAGAATGTGACAAACTTGTAGTCCAACCATGCAGTCAGAATAACCATCTGAGCAACATAAATTTAGGTGTCCAGTAGCAAGGAATCTTTGGAGAATCTTGTGGAATCTAAAAGATTCCCTTGGAGGCTGATTTTTGACTGAGACAAAATGTTGTCAACTTTATAGTTAGTTTTCACATAAATTCAGAGGGAGTGCAATGGTGTGCTCATAATCTTCATTCGAGAGGCAATTTTTTGGCCATCTTCAGGAAAGAATCTTTGGGGGAATCTTCAAGATTCCCGAGGGTCCAGAATTTGATGGTGTCAGAAAGGGGAAATCTTTATATTTGTTTGACACGATTTCACAACATGAATTCAGTGGTGGTGCCCATTTCAACAACATAGCTTTTCATTTTTTGGCCATCCTCAAAAGTGGAGGTATGTGATGCAATTATGTCATTCTTTTCTTTTGATTTGCTGAGCTGATGTTTTTGTTGTTGAGTTCCCTAATTACCGTTATGTTGAGGGATACGTGTATACCACATATTATGAGAATTTATTAGCTTGTCATGCTGAAGGAAGACACATTTGAGTGGGAGTTCTTATAGGGGGAGCGTCTCGTGGAGAGACATGCCACTCTTGTTGAGGGAATTTTCCCATATGAGTAAGAGTTCCTGAGAACATCTCATGCAGAGAAAAACCACTCTGGTTGAGTGTATTCATCCTTGTAATGTGAATAAACTATTCCATGTACATTATGATCTTGCAACATTAATGAATTGCCCCCCACTCTTGAGACCTAGGCCTAGAGACGTAACCCATACTGGGTGAACTCCATTATCAATATGTGAGTACCTTTTTATTTGATGGTTGTCGCTTTATTTCATATTATTTAAAGCATGCATATGTGGTTGTTTTATGCTCTTTCATATGCAATTCTTCTAACATCATAGGAGTAAACGATCTCGGTTAATTCTGGTAGCTGAAGAGATCTGGATCAACTATGTACCAGGTCATACATGTGTTCTTTATCCTCTTGTAACAACAAAACTTTCTCTTATAACTGCTTCACTTGCATTTCTTCCTCCTTCCTCTTCTCTTTGATTTTATCCCACTTTAATCTTTGAAGCATTAGATCTTTAGCCAAATAACTCTTAATATTGTGGACAAGTTTCTCATGCTCACTCAAAGGGATCTCTTCTTCTTGCTACAAGACCACCAATAATTTCCATTTACTTAGTTCATCAAATAAAAATATTGAATTCACATTCACTTAAGACTTAGGTTATGTTGCCTCCACTGTTGTTACTATTTATATTATTGTTGCAACTATGTTTTCAATATATACCTACAAATGTTCACATTCCTTCAATTCTTTTAATTTTTCTTCTAGTTGAACTACCTCAAATATAGCAGCAGTATCGTTCATGGGTTCTTGTGTATCAAAATTTTTATTCCCCTCAAATTTCTCTCCTTCAACTCGTGTTTCTTGTTTGATAATAATGATGTCAACAGGTTCTTGTGGTGTGGCCCAAAACTCCTCAGGTTGCTCTATTTAAACTGATATTTCTTTTGTGACAATAGTATCATCCACAAATTCTTGTGGTGTAGCATGAAATTTTACACTTTCCACTTCAACTTCTATGTGTACTCCCGTTGAAAAAGTCATCAACTTTTGAATTTCTTCCTTTCAATAGTCAACTTCTTCAAGAAGCTCCCCACACACATTGTATAATGGATTCCTAGTTTAATTGACATCTAAGGGTGTATCTATCATTTCCATAAACTTAAATAGGGTTTCTAAGCCTAAGTGCTTCTTAAATTAAATTTTCTCCTTAAAAATATCTGGTGAGCACCAGTATTGCAGCAAGAATGTTGCAACTCTTGGGCTGCCAACTTTACTCTTATCAACCTAGTAGTTCGTAACAAACTTGGAAGCATCAGCGTTGTATGCATAAGTACTAGCTCTTACTACAGGTTGTCACTTGGTTAGCCAGCACAAGATCGCTAGGAGCTCAAGCCAACTTCTACAAATCTCAGAAGAATCTCTATGTGTGATGAAAGAAAGAATGATTACCCTACAAAAGCTATTATAATTGCAGAAAGGAGAAAAAACTAGAATGTAAAGCAAGACCTAGTAAACCCTAATTAACAAGCTAATTCTACTTTTTCCATAAACACTATGAAGACCATGAAAGTAATGCCATTACCTACTAAAGAAAGCAAACATCATCTAACCATGCTATTTCTAGAAGTAAATAAGAAAAAAACATATTTTTGGATTTTCATGCATTTTTATGTGAATTTGACATGCATCTAATTTATTGTGTGTGAGTGTGGTAGTGAACAGGTGGTGTTAACGGGTGGTTTGGAGTGGTATAGCCAGCACCAGAAAGAGCTAATAGAATCATCAGGCAATGAGTTTATTGACTTCGCCAGTTGCCTGGAGGTGGTTCACGGAACCATATCCCTCTACCCTCTCTATACCTCGAACTATACCTGATGGAAGATGGTTTGGATGGGTCCTAGGAGGTCTTAGTGGCCTTCTGGAGGCTTTTCCCACACTCAGCCTTCAAAAGAAATCTTACAGGAAAAACTACAGGAGGGGACAAGGAAACTATAGGGGGAAAACATGGAAACTATAGGAGGCCTACAGGAGGAGGCTAAGAGAAACTTCCGCTATTTTGAGGGTGTGAGAGTGGGTGGAAAAGGTGGAAGAAGGGTGGGGTGAGGCGTTAGGGTGCCTAAGGTCTACCATGAACCACCAGGAGAGAGAAAGATAATTGGGTTTGCTCAAGGAGAGATGAAGAAGTTCTATGGAAAATGCAGGAAACTAAGGTAGAATTGAGGTGAGGTTTGGGAGACCTATAGGAATCAATTAGAGGGAGGATGTGACTGCTCATAAGCTGGTCTAATGCTGGAAGAGATCTACTGCAAATGAACTAATAGTTAGCAAAGAAAATAAAGCAAACAATGAAATGAGTGCATTAAAGAAGAACAGAGTTTTGCATAAAAATGGTCTAAACTATGATCTATGAAAGGACACGCTGAGAAATGTTGTAATCAAGGAAAGCATGAAAGAGGAATATTGCAAATCAAGGAGTGAATATAACAAGGAATATCTGAAGCAAATCAAAACTGGACTACTAACCGACTAAAAAGCTGCAAACACTAGAAGTCCCATGAATGATGAAAATCTGTGTTTTTGGGGCAGCAAGAGGGTCTTTGCCTCAAATCATGGTCCTAGAGGGAGGAATAGAGGCCAAGGCACTATTGCTAGCCTTTTGAATCTTTTCTGATCACTGCTCAACCTACTTCAGAAAGCACAAATGAAAGAAAACTACTAAATCATCAGAAGCAACCTATTCTTAACCATGAAAGAAAATACATCTAGCAACAAATTAATCCACAAACTGAAGTAAGCATACAAATAAAAGTGAAGAGAAGCTTGGATGCTTGGATTGGGCCCTAACCCAAGAGCTTCATCACTCCGAGGTAACTCAGTGCTAGCTCAAAAAGAATTCCATATTTATTATAAAAAAAATAGCAAGTTTACATGAAATTATCACAAAATAATAAGCTCAAAATTTGAGCAGAGTTTACATAAGAAAAAATAATCTGACCCTAGTGAGGCCCTAGGCCTCTCTACTTATACATTTGAAGCTACCAATAGCTTCCTTAAAGTCAGGGAGGCTTGGCTCCCAAAACTCAAGATAACTATTAGTCATCCTCCACTTGCTCGACTGCCTTCTAGTGCATGATTCCGCTGCTTGTACTCCGAGCTGAATGAAGGCGAATTCAAAGTGAGGAGTAATAAATGAGGGGGATTCCCTCCCATAAGTCCTCCCCTCTGTCTACTTTGAGTTATTGCTTCCATCAGACCATTGGATCTTTGACTTTGACCTCGAAATTCATCAATAACCTGCATTAAACACATGTTAAACCACATGGCATCATAACTAACTCAACTCACTCTATAAGCATAAATATAATAAGAAAATCACACAATAAGCTAAGAGAATGGTTGATTTGACTAGGTTAGGAGGTAAAATGAGCCCATATAATTACCCATTTATGAGGCTCATCATCACCCCCCTACTGAAGGTGTTTCTCATCCTCTGAGAAACTTAGTCAATCTCCTCATCTTTTATGGCCTTGGTGGCCTCCCTAGCATCCCAAGATTCTGATATGGTCTACTCATGTTGGCGATAAAACCCTGCCTTTCTTTCTATTTCCTTCCATTGCTCCTCCTCTTCTGCCTTCTAGCATGCCTAATAGGAGTGGAGGACTGAGTTTGAGGCTAATCCAATTGACCTTTAGCCTTTGCATGGAGCGCTTGTACATTGGCACTCTTTTCAATGCCTCCTTCAGCCTCATGGGGGAATGGTATTCCCTGATCTGCAAACTGTGAGGTAAGGTTTTCCATCTTCTCATGCATGCACGCACATAGTCATCCCCAAGTAGCCTTTGCATATCTTCAAAGTGTGCAATGGCTTGTGCCTGATTGGTTAGATATTTAGGGGCAATCTAAGGGTCATTAGAAACCAGGTTGTGTGTGCTGATGAGTGCCATAGGATTTGATGGCTCAACTCTGATCATTAATGGCTCATTCTGCTCCTTTATCATCAATTTTTTTATTTATGTTGCCCTCAATTCTTCATGGTTCATCCATGAGGCCATGGCCATTAATTACAGAACTTGGCATTGGGGTCCCACACATTCATGTCTGTGAGGACTATGCTATGTCCATGAACTACATGTAGTCTTGGAAAGGCATTGTGCCTCCTTGTGCCAAAGTATTTATTTGGAATTGAAGCCATTAGTCCTTCAGATAGAGAACATAAGATTTGGCTGGTGTTCTACATTATAATGCCTCCATGGATAAGCTCGCCATGTATGCCAGCGAAGCCTCTTTCTCTTGCAACTGCCTCCTTTGGATTTCATTCTCATTTTCCAGGTGGCTTCTTGTGATGGCTTCTCTGTCTCTGAGAGCACTCAATTCTCTGCCCATTTCCCTGAGTTTGTTTTACATATGGCCAACATCCTCAACCCCTTTGGATTTGGCTATCTGCATCCACCTATATGTTCTCACTCTTTCCTTCTCCAATTCAAAAAACAGTGGAATTGAAAATTTTTGTGGGATTATTCTACCTCCCTCAAGTAGATTGTAATAGGAGGCAAGACTAGGCTGGGGGTCAGGTTCTTGTAGCTCTTTTGCTTCCTCCTTCACCTCTATCTATCCTTCTATCCTTTCCTCAAGCTTTTGGGTCTCCTGTAGTTTAGAAAATGTCTCCTGTAGGACTGTCTCAGCCTCCTGTAGTTCTAGTTTTTGGTCATGTAGTACTGCTTTTCCCTTCCATGTAAAAGATCTTGGAGTCCCCCTTTCATATGTGATAGGTGTCTTGGAGGGAGACTCTTTCACCTGGGTAGATGGTGAATCTTCAATGGTAATGGGTACTTTTGAAGAGGGCTGAGGTTTTCTTGTTTTAATCCTTATGCTCTTCATTGCCCTGAAATACATGGAGGTCTGTCTTTTCATCTTCTATTTTGTCTTGCTTGGTGTACTGAGGGCAGTGAGGGTAGCTACTGCCTCTCTTTCCAAAGTCTCAGGGGATTCTTCCCGTTTCTCTACCTTCTCTACCTCCTTTTCTCCTTCTTCTGCCTCTTTTTCTGGCTCTTCAACTTTTCCCTCCTCTATTTCTTTTCCTTCCTTCTCACTTTCTTGTTTGTTCTGCCACCACTGCTTCATCTTCTCCTCCTTGTTGTTCTTCCTCCTCACTACCAGTAGGACTGAAATCATAGGTTAATTCTTTTATGTCATCTTCAGCTGTCATGTTTCCGAAAAATTCCCATGCTATAAGGAGTGTAAAGGTATGGAGGGCTTCCTCCACTAGGAGTTTGATTAAGCCATGGTGAGCTAACTACCCTGAGTTTCCTACTTGTACCTTGATGCCGGAGTCAATGAGAGACTGAAGGAGAGAAGAAGGGATACTGAGCTTTTAGGGTGCTGGGATATCCATGCCATACCTCAAGTCATGAAGGATTCTGAAATGATAACCATAGACAATGTTGTGCCTCCCCTCACAAGAAATGTATTTGATTATTTGGTAGCTAAACTCATCCTAAGGATATGGTATACTAGCCCTTCTAATTCCATTTTTATCTTCCACAGGGGTTTCATTATATTGGAAGAATTTCTTCTTGGTAGCTTGGCCAATGGGTTTTTCATCTTTACTCCAAGGTAGCCCAAGAGGAAGGGTAGTGACCCTATTGATGAATTCTGGGTTTATTTCAATGGAGAGGCCTCTAGTGGTTACAGTGGCGTGTGTTCTTGTGTGAGGGACTAGATAGAGAGCAAATTCTTGGGAAATTTCCTCATCAAACCCTCGGAATTTCTCAAAAAAGTTCATCCAGTTTGCTCTTATGAATATGTCCACTACTTGGGGATGTGCATGGAGCCTAGTGGAGTTAGTGGGCTCCCTTATCATAAAACCTCTTGTCATATTTCCTGTGCTTTAAAAAAAAAAAAAAAAGGAGGTAGACACAAAAAGTTTTTGAGAAAAATAAAAAACAGAGGAGACTGTGTGTTTTTTTTTTTTAAATAAACATATTTTCTTTTTATGTATTTCCTTCCCTGCTAAAGACTGATTTCACCCTCAAATTAAGACCACTTACTTCATGTATTGGTATTCAACAGGAGGCATGCATGAACCCTACCTCTTCAAACCAAATTTCATGCCAAAAACCATGATTTCTCCCTTCAAAATGGCTCACTGCCCCTCGTATAGATTTCCTATAGGTGCTCCTGTACAAAATGCCAAAAAAAAATATAGGGAGGAAATCAATGGAGGATGGTGGTTACGAGGCTGTGGGGGCACAAGAAGGTTGTTTTAGTTGTGTTACGAGCAGAAAATGAAGAAAAGGTGGTGAGAATGCTCAGGGAGGAGTGCTCATTACCCTTTATGGATATTTTCGGTTATGAGTGCTAAGTTGGCAATGTGTACGTTGGCCATATTCAAACCGTTGGTCCCCACATGCCTTGTCATCATGGCCTCTCCTTGTAATCATCCCTCATTATTGTATTGGAGTTCACTCTTTCTCGACTACCTGTTCTTGGCATCTTTTCTTGAGTTGACTGTGTGCACATGTGGGTGACACCTCAAATGAGTGGAGTCAGCTAGATGAAGGTGGCCAAGTTAACTGGCCACCTTTCCCTCATTCAATATCAACCATCTCATTGCCCTTTTATTACTCGTAATTACATGAATGCAAATAGAGGAGTGATTTAGTTACTTTCCTATGATTCGAGTGTATTGGCTATGAAGTGTTGTGGCTCTCTCTTCTGCATGCCTTCATTCTTCTCCATGCATGTTGTCTCTGCTAGCTAATGTGTGGTGGTGTATTTTTTCAGGGTCTTCTTTTGCTAGAGCTGGGCTGCATGTGCCTTTCCCACCTTCAAATGTGCACTCTTCTGCTATTGGTGCTGGACTTCTATGGGATCAATTGTTATGGGAATTCCTACAGGAGCTCCTGTAGCTGCTTCTCCCCTTGAAAATTTAGCTTTTCCCTATGCTTAGAGCTCAAGAATAATGCCAGAGGTGTCATGCATGATGGAGGGAAAATAGCTAAGCTTTAGGTATGGTTATTGGTGCCTTTTTCCTTTTTTCCTTTTTGTCTTTTTCATATTGGGAAACTGCCTTTTCCTGTGTGTTTCTTCGATAGGAAAAGAAATGATGCTTGGGGGTGTGATGCAGGCTTGGAGATGATAGTAAGGAGGCTTGAAGGTGGTAAGAGAGATTATAAGTTCCACAGGAAGCTCTCCTGGTCCCTCAAACTACCTTCTGCAGACATTTTTGGCTCTTTGTAATTCCTATAGGAGCCTCCTGTAGAAAACACAGTTTTGGAAAAAAAAGTACAGTGGGTGAAAGAGATGCCAAATATGATTGAGGGAGGTGTGGAGAAGGTGAGATAGGTTCTGGTGTGAATGTCAAGGTTCCCTTGGCACCTTCTTCTGCTCCTTGTAGTCCTCTTGGAAACCTGCAATGCAACAAAAATTCATTTTTTTCCTTTTTTATCTTGAAAACAACTAGGGCACCTTAAAGAGGTTTTCACCTTAACTGCCTTCCCTGGGCACCTCCAAGGGAGGTTTTCACCCAGGGATATTATTATTTTTTCCTTTTTTCCTTTTTTTTTTTCATCACTGGTCCGCCTCGGAAGAGGTTTTCAACCCAATGATGGGACTCAAGCGCCTCATGAAGGTTTTCACTTAAGTCCTTATTTTTTTTTATTTTATTTTTCTTTTCTCTAGTGAGTGGGTGAAGTGGAAGCTAAAACATGATCCACTACCATCACTGTTTTATTCAAATCTTCAATGAACTCTCACTTGGAGAGGGGTTTCTTGTAGACTTTCAACTGATGTCCATTGACAAGCATGGGGATGGCTTCATCATCGATGGTTCTGATCAAAACTGAACCATTTTCATTGCATTTCTCCACAATGTAGGGTCCCAACCATCTTGTCCTTAGATTGACTTTGAAATATTTGTATCTTGAATCATAGAGCAATGCCCAATCTCCCTCTTGGAATTGCTTCTCCTTGATATTTTTGTCATGCCATATCTTTCTCTGATGTTGAACTACCTCTGTATGGAGAAGGGCTTGCAATCTGTATTCATCCAATCCACTGAAGTGAAGTAATCTCTCCTCCTATGCATGGTTGAGGTCTAGGTCCAGTTGAGATGCCATCCTTAGGGTGTTGAATTCAAGCTCTGTTGACAACAAAGCCTTCTTCCCATAGACCAGTTCATAGGGTGTGAACTCGGCGGTGGTCTTCCATGTTGTGTTGTAGGCCCAAGTGGCCTCAACTAATTTGTCTGCCTAGTCTTTTCTGCTGCTGCTCACTACCTTGGTTAGGATTTCCAAAGCTCTGTTAGTGACCTCCACTTGCCCATTGGCTTGTGGATGGTAAGGGGTGGAAGTCCTGTGCTTGATCTTATGATGTGTGAGCAGGTCTTCAATTAGGCTGGAAGTGAACTAACTGCCTTGGTCTGTGACCAACTCTCTCGGATACCCGAATTTGTAGAATATGTTTTCTCTCAAAAACTCAACTACTTTTTCTTCTTTCACTACTTTGATTGCTTTTGTCTCTGCCCACTTTGTCAGGTAGTTTGTGCACACAATGATGTATTACTTCTGCTTTGAAGGGGGGTTGATAGGCCCCACAAAGTCCATGCCCCACTTCTCAAATGGCTCAAAGGTCACTTGAGGTTGCATGGGCATTTCATCCTTTAGAGTGAGTTTCCCCATCCTATGACACCGATCACACTGGCTCGTGTATCTCCTCAAATCCTGATGAAGAGTGGGCCAATAGTAGCTTGCTTGCAATATCTTGAAGGCATTTCTTTTTGCTACAAAATGACCTCCACGAGGCCCATCATGACAGGTTAGGGGGATGTCAAAGACTTCCTCCTCCCTGACACATCTTCTCAGAATCTAATCTGAGCCAAGTTTGAAGAGATTGCCTCCAATCTAGGTGAAGGGGGCACTTTTCCTTACTATCCTTCTCTTCTCTTTTGAGGATAGGTATGGTGGGAACTGTGCTGAAACCAAGTAGTTTGTTGTATCAACAAACCATGGAGAGAGTACTGATATAGAAAATAGGTTTTCATCTGGCAGTTGGTCATCCACCATTCCTTCTTCACCTATAGGCAAATTCACTCTAGACAAAAAGTTAGCAACAACATTCTCTTTACGAGGCTTATCAATAATTTTCAAATCAAACTGCTGCAATAAAAGCAACCATCTAATAATGCGAGCATTTACATCTGGTTTGTTCATTAAATATCTAATTGCAGCATGATCAATGTGCACAAAGGTTTGATAGCCTATGATATAATGTCTGAATTTGTTTAAGGAATGCACGACAGCTAGGAGTTCGTTCTCAGTCACTGTATAGTTTAACTCTACCTTTGACAATTTTGTGCTTATAAAGTATATGGCATAAGGTAACTTTTCATCAACTTGTCCTAAGGTTGCTCCAATCACTTTTTTCGAAGCATCTGTGTGAATGTGAAATGGTAGGGCCCAATTTGGTCCTCTGAGAATTGGGGTAGTCACGAGCTTGCTCTTCAAGGTATCCAAGGCTTCTTGATAGTTTTCTGACCATATGAACTCAACATCTTTGCCTACGAGGCTAAACAAAGGAGAGGCTATCTTGCTGAAGTCTTTAATGAATCTTCTATAATATCCAGCTAAGCCTAGGAAATTTCTGACATCTCTCACCTCTTGAGGAGGTGGGACCCTTTGGATGATGGAAATTTTGTTGGGGTCCACCTATAGTCCTTGTTGAGATATTGCATGACCTAGCACAGTCCCTACAGTCGTAAAAAATTCACATTTTTCTAGACTAAGGGATAGGTTCATCTCAATACACTTATCTAGAACTTTTCCTAGGTTAGATAAAGCTTCCTGAAAGTCAAAGCCATAAGAAGTAAATCATCCATGTATATTTCTGCTGCATCATGAACCAGTTCAGAAAATATACTAAATACCCCTCTTTGGAAAGTGGCTGGAGCATTGCACAAACCAAAAGGAAGGACTAGGTATGTAAAGGTACCCCAAGGACAAGTGAAAGTGGTCTTATCTTGGTCTTCCAGGCTGATTTGAATATGACTGTACCTGCTAAACCCATCTAGGAAGGAGAAAAACGTTTTCCCTGCCAGGCCATCTAACACTTGATCTATGAAAGGTAAAGGAAAGTGGTTCTTTTTAGTGGCTTTGTTCAATTCTCGATAGTCGAGACAGATCCTCCACTTACCATTTTTCTTTGGCACTAGCACCAAAGGAGAGACCCATTCACTGTTAGAAATGGGAAACATGAAACCTGCATCAAGCAATTTATGCAGTTCTTCCTTAACAATATCTTTAAGTGTTGGGTTCATCCTCCTTTGAGGCTATCTGACTGGCTTGCAATCTTCCTTGATGTATATATGATGAGTACATACTGAGGGGTGCACTCCCTTCATCTCCTTATAACTCCAAGCGAAGGCATCTAGATGTTTTCTCAGTAGGCTACATAGCCCCTTCTCCTAGGAAGGAGATAGGGATGGATTGATTTTTAGTGTTCTTTCTAGGCTGAACTCTATAATTTTCACATGGAGAGAAGTAGGGTTGGCCATGCAAAGATCAATTTAGGGGTTGTTTTTGGTTTCTCTTACTATGCCTTCTAATGGTGATACATTGGGAGGTGGATTCCAAATCAAATTGTCAATCATATCATCCTCATCTTACAGATTTCCTCCCATGGCAATTTCCAATGCACAAAGCGGTGTAGAATAAACTTCATCCTCATCCTCCTCCTCCAACTAGAGAGGTAGATCATGTTCTAGCAAGGGTTTGGCAAGAGGATATAGAGTCAACTGCTTGGAAATATGCCCAATCTTGATGGTCATGTTCCTAGCTCGACAGCTGATGTAGGCATCGGCTATAGCCAACCATGGTCTTCCCAGGATGAGAGGGTACCTAGTGAGATTTTCCTTTAGCTGGAGAACTAAGAAATCAGCAGGGTACTCCCAATAATCAATTGATACCATCACATCTTCCACAATCCCCTCAAGGGTCACGGTGGAGTGGTTTGCTAGTTGCAGCACCATCGTGGTCTTCCTCAAGGAGCCCTGGAGGTTAAGTTTGAGCATTGTGTCCTTTGTCACCACATTAATGGCAGCTCCCAGATCAATCAAGGTATGTGGGACCATTGTGTCGTATTGTGGACATCAACTACTGGGCTTCTAGGATCCAGATATTTTGGATAGATTGTCTACCCCAACATCAGGTCGGACAGTTTTCTTATGACATTGATGGTTGGGGCATCTCTCTTGCGCTTGCCTGGATGCCTAAAGCACTTCTCTTTGATTAACCTATTGTACATAGGCAAATCTTTTATGGCTTGGGGAAGTGGAATCTTCACACATAAATGTTTCAATTCTCCCAGGAGTTCAATATTTTCTGGGGAAAGCTGGATTGTCATGGATAGTCTCTCAGGAAAGGGTGGATTTGCTTTAGGTTCGCTTTCCTCTTTATCTTCCTCAACCTCCCTGGGTGGAGGCTGGCTATCTAGGAGAGATTTCCCAAATCGCAAGTTGATTTCTTGAATATCCACAACATAAGTTGGGCATGATGGTTCCCCACTATGCACTTGCTGGGCCTATCCGTTGTTCAGGTTTGGGTTTGGCTAGGCTGGCATTTGGGGTTGCCTTGGTGGAGCATAAGGTAACGGTTGTGGTTGGGCAGGTGGTTGAGGCAGAAGAGCAGGAGGAGAGTTGTATTGGGGCCTCCAACCCTGATGAGATGCATTCCACTGAGGTTGTGGCTAAGCATAGGGTTAAAATGAATGAGCAGCTAGTTGGGCATGATATTGAGATGTCAAGGAACAAGGAGGAGGTGTGGACCAGGAAGGATGAGTAGGGGGGCCCCAAGAAGGTATGGAGATGAATTGGTTGGGGTGTTATAATGCCTGAGATGTCCCTTGCATCCCCTGCTAGTATGGTCTAGGTCCATGTGGCCTCCTTTGGTTTATGTAATAAATCTATTCAGTGGCTCCTTCAGCCCCTTGGTATACAACTTTAAGACCGAGCAAGGAAGGGCACTTATCTGTAGAATGTTTTTCTTCACAGATTGAATTGACCTCTATAGAGTTCAATGGGCATTCATTCCTAGGATGCCTCTTGGTGCATCTAGTACAAAAAATGGCCAAAGCCCTCTCTTCTTCCTCTTGCTCTCTTTTGATATGTAAGGTATCCATTTTCATGGCAAGAGTCTGCAACATCTCACTCTTGAAATCTTCCAGCATCCTTCCAAGTTCCCCTTTAATGGATGAATTGGAGGAAGAGGTACTGGCTATGGGTTGACTCCCCCTACCTTTATTTTAGCTTCTCTAGAATGGTTTCTAAAAATAGTCTTTATGTCCTCATAGGATAGTTGGTAAATGTCTCCCCTAACCAACAGATGGAGGGTGTCTAAAAGGTCTTCTCGGATTCCTCTGAGCAGGACCAACTTCAGAGACTCAAGGTTAAGTGTACACCCAGCCCTTTTGTAATTGAGCTGGAACCTCTCCTCATAATCTTTCAGGGACTCATCACATCCCATGGTCATTCAGAAGATTTCTTCTCTAGTATCTTTTGACCTACAATAGTCTCGATACTTGTTGTTAAAGGCTTGTTGCATCTGAGCAAAAGTTGTGATGCTATTTCCAGGTAACCCCATGAACCAGCGCAATGTTGCATCCTTGAGAGTAGAAGGGAACAGTTTCAACTTGTTCTCATCTTCTGCATAGTCATAAGTTAGGCAGATGACGACAAAATCAAACAAGATGGTGTCAGGATCTTCTATAGTCAGGCCATGGAAGTGAGGTAGGGTTGAAGGACTTATATTTTTCATTTTGGTGTCCCCATTGGTCTCCAGAATGGGAAAGGTGCCCTCTATTCTTTCTCCATTTCCCCTAGCATTTCTCTTTTCATCCATTGGCTACAGAGGAATGTTTTCTTCTTCTTCTTCCCCTATAGGTTCTTCAAAAATGTCTGGTTGTTCACCTAAGGGTTCTTCTTGATCGCAGCCATCGAAGAAGAAAGAAGGTTGGCTGTGTGAAGAAGTGGGGGTGTCGGGTAAAACTTTTCCCGAGTTATATCTATCCCTAGAAGGCATGAAAGTAAGTCTTTTTGGTTGGTTTTTTCTTTTCCCCACACTCATAGTACTTGCAGAAACTGAAATTGTGATTGAACAAAACAAATTGCAACTAGTTGAAATGAACTTGCTGAATGGAAATTTGCATAATTGAAAAGGAAAGCAAGGAAATATAGAATGGAAAGAAAGGAAATGACTATTCTACTTTTTCTGAAATGAAATTTGCAGAATTGAAATGTAAAGCAAAGAAATGCAAAACTGAAAGGAAAGAAATGACTAGTCTACTTTTACTGAAATAAACTATTAGCAGAATGTTGCAATAGGAAATAGAAGAAAGCAGTAATCACAGAATACTCTGATACTTCCCCAGCAATGGCACCAAAAAGTGGTGAGTTCTAGTATTGTAGCAAGAATGCTACAACTTCTAGGTTGCCAACTTTACTCTTATCAACCCAGTAGTTCGTAACAAACTTGGAAGCATCGATGCTATATGCACAAGTACTAGCTCTTACTGCAGGTTGTCACTTGGTTAGTTCGTGCAACATCACTAGGAGCTCAAGCCAACTTCCATATGTCTCATAAGAAGCTCTATGTTTGATGAAAGAAAGAATGATTACTCTACAGAAGCTATTCTAATTGCAGAAAGGAGAAAAAACTAGAATGTAAAGCAAGACCTAGTAAACCCTAATTAACAAGCTAATTCTACTTTTGCCAAAAACACTATGAAGACCATGAAAGCAATGCCATTACCTACTCAAGAAAGAAAAAAACATCTAACCACGCTATTTCTAGAAGTAAATAAGCAAAAAACATATTTTTGGATTTTCATGTGTTTTTATGTGAATTTGACATGCATCTAATTTATTGTGTGTGAGTGTGGCAGTGAACAGGTGGCATTAAAGGGTGGTTTTGGAGCTTGGAAGGATGGAATATGGCATGGATGGGTCCTAGGAGGTCTTAGGTTTCCTTCTAGATGCTTTTCCCGCACTCGGCCTTCAAAAGAAAGCCTACAAGAAAAAATACAGGAGGACACAGGGAAACTACAGGAGGAAAACAGGGAAACTACAGGAGGCCGAGAGAAATTTCCGCTATTTTGAGGGTGTGAGAGTGGGTGGAAAAGGTGGAAGAAGGTTGGGGTGAGGTGTTAGGGAACCTAAGGTCTACCATGAACCACCGGGAGAGAGAAAGATGATTGGGTTTGCTAAATGAGAGACGAAGAAGTTCCATCGCAAATGCAAGAACTAAAGCAGAATTGAGGTGAGGTTTGGGAGACCTATAGCACATGGATCAGAGGGAGAATGTGACTACTCATAAGTTGGTCTAATGATGGAAGAGATCTGCTGCAAAGGAGTTGACAGTTAACTAAGAAGATCAAACAAACAATGAAATGAGTGCATTAAGGAAGAACAGAGTTTTGCATAAAAATGGTCTAAACTATGATCTATGAAAGGACATGCTCAGAAATGATGCAAGAAAGGAAAGCATGAAAGAGGACTATTGCAAATCAAGGAGTGAACATGACAAGGAAGATCTAAAGCAAAGCAAAACTAGACTACAAATCGACTAAAAATCTGCAAACACTATAAGTCCTATGAATGAGGAAAATTTGTGTTTCTGGGGCAGCAAGAGGGTCTTTGCCTCAAATCATGGTCCCAGAGGGAGGAAGAGAGGCCAAGGCACTATTGCTAGCCTTTTTAGTCTTTTATGATCATTGCTCAACCTACTTCTTAAAGCACAAATGTAGGCAAACTACTAAATCATCAAAAGCAACCTATTCTTAACCATGAAAGAAAATACATCTAACAGCAAATTAATCCACAAACTGAAGTAATCATACAAATACAAGTGAAGATAAAGCTTGGCTACTTGGATTGGGCCGTAACCCAAGAGCTTCAGCCCTCCGAGGTGACTCAGTGCTAGCACAAAAATGATTCCATCTTTATTATAAAAAAATAGCAAGTTTACATGAAACTGTCACAAAATAATAAGCTTGAAATTTGAACGGATTTTACATAAGCAAAAAAAATCTGACCCTAGTGAGGACCTAGGCCTCTCTACTTATACATTTGAAGCTACCAATAGATTCCTTAAAACCAGTGAGGCTTGGCTCCCAAAACTTGAGATAACTATCAGTCATCCTCCACTTGCTCGATTGCCTTCTAGTGCATGATTCGACTGCTTGTACTCTAAGTTGAATGAAGGGGAATTCAAAGTGAAGAGTAATAAATGAGGGGGATTCCCTCCTATAAGTCCTCTCCCATGTCTACTTCGAGTTATTGCTGCCATCTGACCACTGTATCTTTGACTTTGACCTCGAAATTCATCAATAATTTGCATTAAACACATGTTAGATCACATGGCATCATAACTAACTCAACTCACTCTATAAGCATAAATATAATCAGAAAATCATACAATAATCTAAGAGAATGGTTGATTTGACTAGGTTAGGAGGTAAAATGAGCCCATATAACTACCCATTTATGAGGCTCATCAATATCAAGTTGATTTCTTAAATTTTCATTTTTTTTCCTTAAATCATTAATTTGTTGAGACAAAGGATTAGACTTAAACTTACCAAATGGGGTGTCATTCCCTTGTTAATTCTTTAGTTCCTCTTATTTATCCTTCTCCTTTGACTTTTTCATTTTTTTAGTAACAACGAGGGTCCCAAATGATGGAATAGATGATGATGTAATAATAATTTTAACCGTTTTCCTTGTGAATCTCCCTCCCACAAGATTCTTCAATGGCCTTTTCTTCACCTCCTTCCAGGGATTGTTATTCCTCAATTTACATAATCAAAACCTTTATACTGTCCACTAGAAACACCTATTAGTGTTTAAGCATGCATTCCTTTTTCAGTGCAAGAGTCTTTGATTGGTGTTTCAACAGGAGAAGTTTATGCAGGGACTTCCACTTGAGGGCTTTGAATCGATGTCTCAACATATTAAACACTCCTTCCAATAGGTTCTACCTTCTCCATTTTAGTGCCTTCATCTTGTTCCTCTAGCTCACTCTCTTCTTCCTCTTCCTAAGTTGATACTCTTGCACCAACCATCAACCTTTCCCATGTACTCCCCTAATGTTCCATCCAAAGAGACAATTATAGGTGCAACACTTGTTCATGAAAATGTTTGTTGAAAGGAGTGTTAGCCTCCTGCTGTAGTAGGTTACTCATCTTTCATGATTCACATTTTTACATGCCAAATATGTCATACTTTGCATGCTGCAATTTTCCATATTTACTACAGAGGCCAAAGAAGAGTGCATGAGAGTGTGCCAGTTCAAGTGTCACTGTTGTGTTCCAATTTTGATGTGCTATTCCATTTTTGAAGAATTTGTCAGTTCAAGGGAGGTCAAAATAGTTTAATCTTGGTAGATTCTTAAACAGGTATAGAATTGAGGAGCCCAACTGCTTAATCTGGGCCCTTGGAAAAAATAAGGGTAGTTTTTAGATAGGAGGACAGAAAAAGAAAAAAGTTGAAAAGTTGGGTCTGCAGGTCCAAGTGCACCCAAACCAAAAAGAAGAAAAAATGCTAGGTAAGTAGGCTGGGTAGGTAGTTTTGAGGTTGTAGAATGATTGATTTGTGATCAATTTCAGGTTTTCAAGTGTCATATATGTTCAGGTCACAACTATCAGGAAGTTTCCATTTGAAGGACTCAAGCAAGGCATGACTAACTTCCCCCTTCTTCCTTATTCCCCAAATCATTCACTAACTTCCCCAAAGAGGTCAAGATCCGCTTGATATCTCTTAGTTTCATCATGTTCATATCAATCTGCCTTAGTAAAGATCTGCTTTACTCAAGGAATGTTCATACTTCTTTCATGAATCAGTTTTCCCCTAATAGCCTAAGATCCACATACTTAGTGCTTTCTTATCACTTGTCATATTAACTACTAACTTTACATTATAGCTCCCTATCTATTTCCTCTTCCCCTATTAAAAACTATGCTAATAACTCCCCTATATACTTATCCCCTCCCCCTGGTTGAAAAATAACCATAAAGTTTGCTTGGGAATTACTAAGTTTTCCTGAAACATAGTAAGAACCCTCATGTTGTTTATACAAACCCCTTCCAAATGCATTGGGACTCATTCCTATGCATAAAATCCCTTTTTCCGCCCTTATCCCAAAATCACGCATGTAAATATTTAACCCCAAAAAACCCACTTTTCTAAAGTTTTCTACCCCTGCCGAATTAAAAATTAAAATAATCGACGTGCGGGGCCTCGTCCTTATCCTTCCACCGACTTACCTTATCTGCCAGCCGTTAGATCTGCAGCAACCGCAATCTACGGTGGGCGGGTATTTTCATGCCCCGAGCTGTCAAGGGTTAGCACCCGGGACATCGGCGGTTTTTCCGTCGTACTCTCGCCACGCGTCGCCCTCCCAGTTGTGGTGGAGTCCCCCCTGCCAATACTGCCTAGGCGCAAAAGCGGTGCACCCAAAACCAGAAAACTGCCCTCCCCTCGAGTGATGTAAGCACCACATCACTCGCCACATTGCCGCCACCTCACTCCTTCCTGCCTGTGCCTTGCTGACATCACCCCGCCACCGTGTCCCTACCACGTCACCCCGCTGACATCATCACCATACAAGGGGGTCCCACTGCTGACGTCATGCTGATGTCATTCGCCGTACTGCTAACGTCACCCGCCAGAAAAATCACGCAAGTGCAAAATCGAAGCTTCGGAAGCCCAGAATGAAATTCTGAGGCAGTTTTCGATGCGTGATTAGTGCTTAGCACTAATCGTGCATCGCTATGGGAAATGAGCCAAATTTGGGAATATTTGGGGAATCTTTTGATTCCTCAGTCATTTTTGCGCCGAAAAAGCAGAAAAGGCCCGATTTAAAGGTTTTTAGCATAACAGCAGAAAGAGAGAGGCCCGATTCAGGCATTAAAGAGTATCAGAGCCAAAGTGAACACCAAAATTCATGACAAAGAGTATCAGGATGTGGCAAAGTGTATTAGTGAAGATCTATCAGCGGCCCGAAGCAGATAAAGCATTAAAGAACCCTCCAGCAAAGTCAACAAAACAATAGATGCCATTAAAGAGCTCTCAAATCACACTTAATGCACATCAAACTCACATAAGAACAGTGGACCAAAACTCAAAGCACAGTTATTGCAGAAGCACTGCACCAGGTCACCAAGGACACTACATTAACTCATTTTGATCCAGCTGCCTCTGGCGCAACTTAAGAGATATTTACTTGCATTTAATTCCAGCATTAGTTTAGGTTTAAAAAGTTTTTTCCCACAGACCTATTTAGGTCGGCTGTAATAAATATTTTGGATATTTACCCTATATATACAGCCCTGAACAATGTAATGAGGGTTGGTGATTATTGGTTGGATGCTTTGCTTAAGCAGAGACTCGCACTATATATCTGAGAATTTCTATAATCAAAGATTGCTTACGAGCTTTGAGAATGGATTGTTCACTGTGTTTAATGGTTGAAGAGTGACCGTGGAACTCTTGTCCTGTTACATGACTCAATAAGTGCTTCTTACCTCTGTTTTCCATTCATAAATCAACATCTAAGTAGTAGAAATAAAGATTAGCTTAGAACTTGTTTAATTGCACTCTATGCTCAATTTCTATTGTTTCTTTATGTTTTCATCTGTTTTAGGCATAAATATGGATTCCATATGGCTCATGTTTTCCCTAATTCACCATGTATGATAGTTATCTAGGGATTCTTAACTGCCCCTAGATAGAGCTCATTCCCCTTCCCTCTGTTAAGCTGAGTGAGAGATTCTTAATTGCCTCTCATTCCTTACGTTTCATTCCAAATTTTTAGCTTGAAGTTGTTTTATGTGCAGCTACCTTGCTCCATTTTCCTCTTGTGACCAAGAAAACACACCAGTAGTCTTGCTCCACGACTCCATGCCCAATGGTTTGAAACTTACCAGACTATGCATTGCCTCTTTGCTTGAAAGCATCCTCCTTCCATCCAAACACCACCCAAACACAAACAAAACTCCTTGCACCCAATAACTAGCCTAAAATCATCATCAACAAAGCTAAATCATTAAGAGAGAGCCCTCTCTGATTGCAGGTGGGCTAGAACCTGCAATCCAAAGATTGGTTTGTGGTTACCTCAGTCGTATCCCTTCAGGAGCTGAGGGACACCTTGAGTGATAACAAGGAGAATGTTGAGTTCACTAGAATTGACAAGTTTTACTTATGGAATGGTACAAGTTGGTTTATTTTATGCAATAATTGGGAAGTGATATGGATTATTCAAAAGGGATTAAAAAATATTCATATCAAATTTCATTAGAGTAATGGAAACAGGATGATAAATGACGTTATGAATACAAGATTTGATTGTCACTTGCCAAATTGGGGAAGCGGCGGTGCATTGTACAATAGTATGATACAAATCCATACACACACCCCCCACCCCCCCCAACTAACTCGGAAATGATGGTCATCCTTGGACAATGTAACATAAGATTTATGTCATCCTTAATCACAACAATGTGAGTTAACGATAGAAGTTTACTTGTTGTAGACTTACCAATCATGTTGATGTGGTGAATGTGAATGCAATGATAACTCAACTGAAAATGTGTGGCAACAAATTCATGGAAATTGTCTTTGGTGAAGTCTATCAATGTAGTCATGCTAGTAAAAATAATTCATGTGTCTTAAAAATTCCTTGTAACAACACAAAACCATAGGTGACAATCATGATCTTCCTAAGAATAGCGGGTACATGTGGTGTATCTACATTAATATCTTGTGATGATTAGCAGATATAGACACATCTAGTTTGTATCAAGTAATTTTTAGTGATTAGAAGGTATAGACAAAGTCTGGTCTTCAATAGAAACTTATAGTAATTAGCAGGTAGAGGTAAAATTTTCCTTGTTTCAACAACTTGTAACTATCAGCAGGCACATGTACAGTCAATTCTAGTATATTAGCGACAATTTATAGTGGCCAACAGGTGCATCTAGGGTGTATTAGCAATATCTCTTCATGTTTTGTATCAGTAATAGTGTCAACAACAATATCTAACCTTTAACAATAGTAAACAATTTATAGATGAAACAACAAAAAAATCATAAGTTTGTCATTGTAAAAGAAAATATGTGTTAATTGTTAGCGAAATCGTTTTAGTCACCACTTCATCTAGTCATGCCCCAAATGTGTTTTCACCATTAGACATTTTTATTTCATTTATTTATTTTTTAGGAGAATGAAGTAAATGATTAGCGGCGCAAGAAGATTTTCCATTTCCCCAACAACTTCAAAGTCTTAATTTGAGACAACGTTAATAAATGAATTCTTAGAAGTTGGTTGTTGGTAGAACTAAATATGGTGTCCACTATCAAGAAAGGATTTTTTTGACCTACAAATGGTTGTTAGTCTTACAGTGCCATTATCAAATATTGAATCCACTTCATAAGGACCAAGCCACCTAGTACATAATTTTCCCTTAAAATCTTTTAATATGGAATCATACAATAGAGCTCAATCATCTTTTTGAAACACATTATTTTTAATAAATTTGTCATGCAACTTGGCACACTATTGTTGGATAATATCATTACGTTGCACAACATCCAAGCACATTTCTCCTAATTCAGTCAACTAATCTAATCATGTTTTTGTGTTGTAGTCAAATATATATTCACCTCCAAGGTAGTTTTGAGTATCTTTACTTCAAGTTCAATGTGAAACACAAGATTATTACCATACACAAGTTCATAAGGAGCAAAGCATGTGGTATTCCTCCAAGTAGTTTTGTAAGCCCATAAAACCTCCGGAAGTCTTTCATCTCAATCTTGACGGTGGTCTGCCATAACTTTTGTAAGAATTGCTTCAAGTACTTTATTAGTACTTTCCACTTGCCCATTATCCTATGGATGGTAAGGTGAAGTAACTCAGTGATGAATCCTATATTTATTGACAAGGTTCTATATGAGAGGGGAAGTAAATTGTGTTCCTCCATATGTAACTATCTCCTTTAGAACTCCATAGTGAACAAATATATCTTCAAATAGAAAATTTGAAACAACTCATTTCATAGCCTTGGTAAGTGTCACTTCAGCCCACTTAGTGATGTAATTTGCACATACCAAAATGTGATACTTCTACTGAGATGGGGGATTGATTGGTCCTACAAAATCTGAAGCCCATCTCTCAAAAGGATCCATCACTAATTGAGGATATAATGGAATTTCATCTGATTAGACAGGTTGGTCCATCCTCTATTAATTGCCACACCCTTTTACACACTTCCTTGCATTCTAGAATATGGTAGGCCAAAAATATCATATCTGTAGCACTTTATGACCCATTCTCCTATCGACAAAGTGACCTCCATAAGGCTCATCATGACAAACCTTTAAAATGTCACGGATCTCATATACACTCACACACCTTCTAATTTGAAAATCTATAGCAACCTGAAAGATATATCCATCTGATCTAGGTGGCTTCAGACATAGGCAAAAGTCCTAGAGGACTCAGAAAGTGTCAAAATTCAAAGTGGTCAGATTGCTCCCAAACTAGCACCAAATCGAAGTTCTCGTTGCCCTGATTTTAATGGTACAAACTGTTATCACTCAGGTTGTCCCTATGCTCCTATTAGGGATATGGCCGAGGTAACCACAAACCAATCTTCTGATTGCAGGTTCCAGCCCACCTGCAATCGGAGAGGGCTCTCTCCTTTAGATTCAACCTTAGTTGATCTAGATTCAACCTTAGTTGAAGATTTTAGGCTAGCTTTTTGACTTCAAGAGAATGTTGACTGTGATTGGAAGGAAGGTAGGATTCTCGAGTAAAGAGGCACAGTAAGGTGTTATAAGTTCTGAACCATTGGGCATGGAGTCACAGATTGAGGCATGCGAGTATTTTCTTGGTCACAAGGGGATACGGAGCGGGATAGCCACACAGGATACAATACTCAGGGTGCTGAAAGTACGGAATGAACATCAGGGATGAATGGAAAAAGAGAATCATTTCATCATGCTGACAAAGGGGAGAAGTGGATGAGTGGGATCCCGGAGCAGTTAAGAATTCCAAAGACATGCGCTCATATATGAAAGAAATAGGGTAAACTAGAGCATTTAAGAATTCTAGCTCATAACTGTTTCGGAAGAAAACATCGAAAAGTGCAGAAATTGAACTTAAGGTGTATTTAAACAAATATTAAGCTATTCTTTTTTCCTGCAACTTAGAAAGGCGGAAAGATGATAAAAACATAAAATAAATAGGGAAGAAGAACACTTATTGGATCATGCAGAGACACAGGAATTCCGTGATCATTCCTTGGCCAAGAGAAAACAACAAGTTGTTTTGCAATCCATACTTTCAGCAATCTTTGATTATGAAAAATATGACAGTTACAGTGCGAGTCTTTACTCAGAGAAATTGCTGGAAAGGAAACTGACCAACAACTACTACTACCAACCAACCAACACTTTACAATATCGCTTCGGGTGGTATTTATAAACAAAATATAAGGAAAACCTCATTACAATTGACCTTGACAGGTTGGCTTGGAACTCTTCGACAATCTAAATGCTGCTAAAATTAAATGAAAGTAAATCTTTTTTGACTGCGCTGGGGGCAGCTGAATCGGAACAGGTGACGAGGTGGCCCTTGGGGACCAGATGTGGTGCTGCTGAAGTGAATGAGCTGTGGGGCTGCAGTTTGGCTTTGGTGCGAATTGAATGTGCAATTATTACGATTTGAGAGCTTCAAGTGACTTCGCTCTCCTTCTGTGAATCTCCTGGAAGATATTCAATTTTCTCTTGCTTTGGGCCACCGCTCAAGATATTGGACCTCCCTTTAACTAACAGTAGTGATACCAGGAAAACTTTACAAAATTTGAAGGCAATTGAATGGACTTGAAGTAGCCTTCTTCATATGGAGACTGTTTGAGAAAATATGGAGCATTGCAGCAAGAAAAGTACAACATATTTGGCCTGTGAAATGCCAATCATGAAAAATGAATACGTGTTGCAGCAGGAGCTAACAGTGGCTCCACTCGGGGATGGCTTCTCCTTGCGGGAAGTCAAGAACAGCAGGCTATAACGCCTTGATTTTTAATTTTTTGGCTGTCCTCTGCAAAATTTATTTTCTCCGGCCTCTTCATTTCTTCTATCTACCTACCCTAACCAGCAACTACTTTGTCGTTAGGTAAAATAAAATAACCAGTGCAGCCATTTAAGTAACTGTGAAACAAGATAATCTTGCTGACTGATCATTTCTGAATGCAAAAGCATCATCCGGGCATATGCTTTTACAACCAAAATTGTGGCCTCAATCATTTGGCGCTGAAGCTTACGGTCTTCACTGAGAAAACATGTTAGCAAAATTTTGTTAAGCCAAAGTTCCATGTAATCTGCGATTGGATCAATGAACTTACCCTGTGAGAGAACTTCCTCTGCTCCGTTTGAATCTTCAGTAGAATCATGCAGAGTCTGTGAATCAGCAGGTGGCAGCATCTTCTCCTGAGTTGAGGACGGGAGACTTTGACACGATTTGGGACCTTCTGGGTCAAGGGGAGTAGCTGCATCTTCGGTAATGAGCCTAGCAGATGATCCTTCTGTCTTTTCCTTGGATCCCAGATCACACAGAATCCTTAGGTCCTCAGGCAATAGTGTTCCCTCCTGAATATGGGCATGTAGGCTTAGGTATGATTCCGGGTTCTTTGGGCTGGAAGGATCAGTTACATCATCGGTAATGATCCTAGCCGTTGATACTTCTGTCGTTCCCTTGGAACCCAGATCATACTCAAACTGTAATTCAGGAGACAACACTATTTCCCGTTGAACTGGAGGAGGAAGATTTTGGCAAAACTCTTGAGGGTTGCGAAAACCATAATACTGACTTTGAGCTCCCAAGAGTTCAATTTCATTCTCATATTTTTGCACAACAAACTCAAGGAACAATTTATTCCGGCAGCCAGGTATTGTTGACAATACCTTTCTGAAAAATCTGTCATCGAGCTCAAACTCTGATAAACTTTCTTTGCATTTTTATAAAGCTTCTTCTATCGGAAGTTCTTCCAAAGATTCAGTCATTCTCTCTTGTTGATAATACATGGGGTACTTGGCTGTAACATTTGGTTCGTTCCTCAGTGGGGCCTTTGATTGAAATTGAAGTGGAGTCGCCAGGTGGATGTCTGGACTCTGAAGTGCCTGATCTCTGTCCACCAGTAAAGATTAGAACTAAACATGACAAGCCTTCAAAAATAGGAGCACTTCCTCCATTGGGGTTTAGAGATGAACCGAGCGCTTGAATCCCCAATGGTGCGCGCAGATACAGGTCGACCGAGGCTTTTACAAGTCGGTTTCTTCCACTGTAGAGCTGCAGAGTGGTTGCATTGATTTATCTGAGGAGGTCCCCAGCGGATTCGCCATTATGTTATCACTCAGGTTGTCCCTATGCTCCTATTAGGGATACGGCCGAGGTAACCACAAACCAATCTTCTGATTGCAGGTTCTAGCCCACCTGCAATCAGAGAGGGCTCCCTCCTTTAGATTCAACCTTAGTTGATCTAGATTCAACCTTAGTTGAAGATTTTAAGCTAGCTTTCTGACTTCAAGAGAATGTTGACTGTGATTGGAAGGAAGGTAGGATTCTCAAGTAAAGAGGCACAGTAAGGTGTTATAAGTTCTAAACCATTGGGCATGGAGTCACAGATTGAGGCATGCGAGCGTTTTCTTGGTCACAAGGGGATACGGAGCGGGATAGCCACGCAGGATACAATACTTAGGATGCTGAAAGTATGGAATGAACATCAGGGATGAATGGCAAAAGAGAATCATTTCATCATGCTGACAAAGGGGAGAAGTGGATGAGTGGGATCCCGGAGCAGTTAAGAATTCCAAAGACATGCATTCATATATGAAAGAAACAGGGTAAATTAGAGCATTTAAGAATTCTAGCTCGTAACTGTTTCAGAAGAAAATATCGAAAAGTGCAGAAATTGAACTTAAGGTGTATTTAAACAAATCTTAAGCTATTCTTTTTTCCTACAACTTAGAAAGGCGGAAAGATGATAAAAACATAAAATAAACAGGGAAGAAGAACACTTATTGGATCATGCAGAGACACAGGAATTCGTGATAATTCCTTGGCCAAGAGAAAACAGCAGTTGTTTCGCAATCCATGCTTTCAGCAATCTTTGATTATGAAAAATATGACAGTTACAGTGCGAGTCTTTACTCAGAGAAATTGTTGGAAAGGAAACTGACCAACAACTACTACTACCAACCAACCAACACTTTACAATATCGCTTTGGGTGGTATTTATAAACAAAATGTCAAGAAAACCTCATTACAATTGACCTTGACAGGTCGGCTTGGAACTCTTCGACAATCTAAATGCTACTGAAATTAAATGAAAGTAAATCTTTTTTTACTGTGCTGGGGGTAGCTGAATCGGAACAGGTGACGAGGTGGCCCTTGGGGACCAGATGCGGTGCTGCTGAAGTGAATGAGCTATGGGGCTGTAGTTCGGCTTTGGTGCGAATTGAATGTGCAATTATTACGATTTGAGAGCTTCAAGTGACTTCGCTCTCCTTTTGTGAATCTCCTGGAAGATATTCAATTTTCTCTTGCTTTGGGCCGCCGCTCAAGATATTCTCTGATACACTTTGCCACTACATTGATGGTTTCCGCCGTCGACTGATACTCTTTGACATGCTTGATACCTGCTGATTTGATCTGATACACTTCAAACTCTGTGAATGATCTGCTGCTATCTTCAAACTGGATCCTTTGGCACGCTTGGGAAATTTTCGGGCTTTTTCGGCGCGCAGTGGGCTCGGCAATCAGAAGATTCCCTGAAGATTCCTTGAAATGGCCTATTTCCCGTAGCGATGCGCGAATAGCGCTTCGCGCTATTCGCGCATCAGAAACTGCCTCTGTTTCTTGATCTAGAGCTCCGAAGTGCGACTTTTCTCCTTGCGCGAAGCTTTTCCGGCTTTTCTGGCTGCTGATGTAAGCATGGCATCGGCTGTACGGCAGATGACGTCATCTGTGGGTCCATGGTACAACGCGACGTGGTGAGGTACTGGATGAACTGTTGGTGAAGAGGTTCTGATGCGATATCACGATATCGCATCGGCGGGAAAGAGGGGGATCATTGGGTTGGGCATTTTGGTGCTTGCGACTGCCGATATGTGATATCGCGATATCGCATCGGCGGAGAGGGAGGGGTGAACAAATTGGACACTCAGCGTTTGTGATCGCCGATTGCCAATTTCGTAATGTCGCATTGGCGGGGAACGGATGGGCATTGTTTTGCATGAATGTGAGATGGCGAGTTTGCGATGCGAAAACGGCTTTGAAGGGAAAAGGTAAGTAAGTGGGTGTGAAGGGCTTTTTAAGTTTCGGAAGGGGTCCGACTACTTTGGGGGAGTTTTATACTTAGGAAGAAGTCCGTAGTATCTGGAAGGTGGTTTCGGAGGTTGGGGTTCTTGCTTAGTTTCTGATAAACTAAACAATTCCCGGGAACTGATATGGTTATTTTTCAACCAGGGGAAGGGATATTACATAGGGGAATTTACTTAATATTAGTACGGGGACAGGAAACATAGGGAGCTAGATAATAACGTTAGTGGTTAATATGGAGATGATAAGAAGACGCTAAGTTTCGGGAGAACTTAGGCTGTTGCAGGGGGTAGGACCATACTTCGGGAGAAGAATGGAACAACTTTGAGTAAAGCAGATCTTTACTCAACCGGAGTGATGAAGATGATGAACTTAAGAGGTGTCAAGCAGATCTTGACCTCTTTTGGGGATGTTAGTTAGTGATCGGGGGGAAAGCAGAGAAGGGGAGTTAGTTATACCTCATTTGAGCCTTTTTATTACAAATCTTTGCTGATTATGTTCTGCATGATGATACTTGCAAACTTGGAACTTGTCAGCAATTCAACAGCCTCAGAACTACCTACCCAGCCTACTTGCCTAGCACTTTTTCTTCTTTTGCTTGGGGTGCACTTAGACTTGCAAACCCAACATACACTTTTCTTTTGATGCCTTCCTATCTACATACTACCCTTATTTCTTCCAGAGCCCAGATTAAACTGTTGGACTCTTCTGTTTCTCTACCTATCTAAGGGTGCCAAGATTAAACTGTTTGGACAGACTTACAATCTCTATATTCTAAAACATGAAATTTAAACTTAGGGAGACCAAGATTAAACTGTTTGGACCTCCCTTTAACTAACAGTAGCGATACCAGGAAAAATTTTACAAAATTTTGAAGGCAATTGAATGAATCTTGAGGTAGCCTTCTTCATGTGGAGACTGTTTTGAGCAAATATGGAGCATTGCAGCAAGCAAAGTACAACATATTTGGCCTGTGAAATGCCAATCATGAAAAATGCACACCTACTGCAGCAGGAGCTAACAGTGGCTCCACTCGGGGATGGATTCTCCTTGCGGGAAGTCAAGAACAGCAGGCCAAAACGCCTTGATTTTTACTTTCTTGCTGTCTTCTGCAAAATTTCCTTCGGCCGCTTTATTTCTCCTACCTACCTACCCTAACCAGCAACTGCTTTGCCGTTAGGTAAAATCAAATAACCAGTGCAGCCATTTAAGTAACTGTAAAACGAGATAATCTTGCTGACCGATCATTTCTGAACGCAAAAGCATCTTCCGGGCGCGTGCTTTTACAACCAAAATTGTGGCCTCCATTTCTTGCCGCTAAAGCTTACGGTCTTCACTGAGAGAACATGTTAGCAAAATTTTGTTAAGCCAAAGTTCCATATAATCTGCGATTGGATCGATGAACTTACCCTGTGAGAGAACTTCCTCTGCTTCGTTTGAATCTTCAATAGAATTATGCAGAGTCCGTGAATCAGCAGGTGGCGGCATCTTCTCTTGAGTTGAGGACGGGAGACTTCGGCATGATTTAGGATCTTCCGGGTCAAAGGGAGCAACTGCATCTTCGGTAATGAGCCTAGCAGATGATCCTTCTGTCTTTCCCTTGGATCCCAGATCACACAGAATCCTCAGGTCCTCAGGCAACAGTGTTCCCTCCTGAATATGGGCGTGGAAGCTCAGGCATGATCCCGGGTTCTTTGGGCTGGAAGGATCAGTTACATCGTCGGTAATGACCCTAGTTGTTGATCCTTCTGTCTTTCCCTTGGAACCCAGGTCATACTCAAACTGTAATTCAGGAGACAACACTATTTCCCGCTGAACTGGGGGAGTAATATTTTGGCAAAACTCTTGAGGGTTGCGAAAATCATAAGCCTGAATTTGAGCGCCCAGGAGTTCAATTTCATTCTCATATTTTTGCACAACAAACTCAAGGAACAATTTATTTCGGCCGCCAGGTATTGTTGACAATACCTTTCTGAAAAATTTGTCATCAAGCTCAAACTCTGATAAACTTTCTCTGCATTTTTCTAAAGCTTCTTCTATCGGAAGTTCTTCCCAAGATTCGGTCATTCTCTTTTGTTGATCATACATGGGACACTCGGCTGTAACATTTGGTTCGTTCCTCAGTGGAGCCTTTGGTTGAAATTGAAGTGGAGTCGCCAGGTGGATGTCTGGACTCTGAAGTGCCTCAT
Source organism: Pinus taeda (assembly GCA_000404065.3). Classification (NCBI taxonomy): domain Eukaryota; kingdom Viridiplantae; phylum Streptophyta; class Pinopsida; order Pinales; family Pinaceae; genus Pinus; species Pinus taeda. The sequence continues at coordinate 4,565 of APFE031437122.1, read as the reverse complement.
CTCTGTCCACCGCCAAAGATCAGAACTAAACATGACAAGCCTTCAAAAATAGGAGCACTTCCTCCATTGGGGTTCAAAGATGAACCGTGTGTTTGAATCCCCAACGGTGCACGCAGATACAGGTCGACCGAAGCTTTTACAAGTCGGTTTCTTCCACTGCAGAGCTGCAGATGGATTGCATTGATTTATCTGAGGAGGTCCCCAGTGGAGTTGCCATTATGTTAACACTCAGGTTATCCCTAGTGCTCCTATTAGAGGTACGGCCGAGGTAACCACAAACCAATCTTCTGATTGCAGGTTCTAGCCCACCTGCAATCGGAGAGGGCTCTCTCCTTAAGATTCAACCTCAGTTGATTTGGATTCAACCTTAGTTGATGATTTTAGGCTAGCTTTCTGACTTCAAGGGAATGTTGACTATGATTGGAAGGAAGGTAGGATTCTCGAGTAAAGAGGCACAACAAGGTGTTATAAGTTCTGAACCATTGGGCATGGAGTCACAGATTGAGGCATGCAAGCGTTTTCTTGATCACAAGGGGATACAGAGCGGGATAGCCACACAGGATACAATACTCAGGCTGCTGAAAGTATGGAGTGAATATCAGGGATGAAAGGCAAAAGAGAATCATTTCATCATGCTGACCAAGGGGAGAGGTGGATGAGTGGGATCCCGGAGCAGTTAAGAATTCCAAAGACATGCACTCATATAGAAAGAAACAGGGTAAACTAGAGCAGTTAAGAATTCTAGCCCATAACTGTTTCGGCAGAAAACATCAAAAAGTGCAGAAATTGAACTTAAGGTGTATTTAAACAAATCTTAAGCTATTCTTTTTTCTTGCAGCTTAGAAAGGCGGAAAGATGATAAAACATAAAATAAACAGGGAAGAAGAACACTTATTGGATCATGCAAAGACACAGGAATTCTGTAATCATTCCTTGGCCAAGAGAAAACAACAAGTTGTTTCGCAATCCATGCTTCCAACAATCTTTGATTATAAAATATGACAGTTACAGTGTGAGTCTTTACTCAGAGAAATTGCCGGAAAGAAAACTGACCAACAACTACTACTACCAACCAACCAACCCTTTACAATATCGCTTCGGGTGGTATTTATAAACAAAATATCAGGAAAACATCATTACAGGTGACCTTGACAGGTCGGCTTAGAACTCTTCAAAAATCTAAGTGCTACTGGAAATAAATGCAAGTAAATCTTTTTGGCTGCGCTGGGGGCAGCTGAATCGGAACAGGTGACGAGGTGGCCCTTAGGGACCAGATGCGGTGCTGCTGAAGTGAATGTGCTTTGGGACTGCAGTTCAGCTTTGGTGCGAATTGAATGTGCAATTATTATGATTTGAGAGCTTCAAGTGATTTTGCTCTCCTCCTATGGATCTGCTGGAAGATATTCAAATTTCTCTTGCTTTGGGCCGCTCCTCAAGATATTCTCTGATACACTTTGCCGCTACATTGATGGTTTCTGCCGTCGACTGATACTCTTTGGCATGCTTGGAGCCTGCTGATTTGATCTGATACACTTTAAACTCTGTGAATGATCTGCTGCTGTCTTCAAACCGGATCCTTTGGCACGTTTGGGCGATTTTCGGGCTTTTTCGGCGTGCAGTGGGCTCGGCAATTAGGAGATTCCCTGAAGATTCCTCGAAATGGCCTATTTCCCGTAGCAGTGGGCTTCGCACTATTCGCGCATCGAAAACTGCCTCTGTTTCTTGATCTGGAGCTCCGAAGTGCGACTTTTCTCCTTGCGCGAAGCTTTTTCGGCTTTTCTGGCTGCTGACGTAAGCACTGCGTCGGCTGTACGGCGGATGACGTCATCAGTGGGTCCCTGGTACAGCGCGACGTGGTGAGGTATTGGATGAACTGTTGGTGAAGAGTTTCCGATGCGATATCGCGATATCGCGTCGGCGGGGAAGAGGGGGATCATTGGGTTGGACGTTTGGCGCTTGCGATTGCCGATATGCGATATCGCATCGGCGGAGAGGGAGGGGTGAACAAGGTGGACACTCGGCGTTTGTGATCGTCGATCGCCGATTTCGCGATGTCGCATCGGCGGGGACGGATGGGCAGTGTTTTGCGTGAATGTGAGATGGCGAATCTGCGATGTGAAAACGGCTTTGAAGGGGAAAGGTAATTAAGCGGGTGTGAAGGGCTTTTGAAGTTTCGGAAGGGGTCCGACTACTTCAGGGGAGTTTTATACTTAGGAAGGAGTCCATAGTATGTGGAAGGTGGTTTCGGAGGTTGGGTTCTTGCTTAGTTTCTGATAAACTAAACAATTCCCGGGACTTGCTATGGTTATTTTTCAACCAGGGGAAGGGATATTACATAGGATAATTTACTTAATATTAGTATGGGGACAGGAAACATAGGGAGCTAGATAATAACGTTAGTGGTTAATATGGAGATGATAAGAAGGCGCTAAGTTTCGGGAGAACTTAGGCTGTTGCAGGGGGTAGGACCATACTTCGGGAGAAGATATGGAACAGCTTTGAGTAAAGCAGATCTTTACTCAACCGGAGTGATGAAGATGATGAACTTAAGAGGTGTCAAGCAGATCTTGACCTCTTTTGGGGATGTTAGTTAGTGATCGGGGGAAAGCAGAGAAGGGGAGTTAGTTATACCTCATTTGAGCCTTTTTCTTACAAATCTTTGTTGATTATGTTCTGCATGATGATACCTGCAAGCTTGGAACTTGTCAGCAATTCAACAGCCTCAGAACTACCTACCCAGCCTACTTGCCTAGCATTTTTCTTCTTTTGCTTGGGGTGCACTTAGACTTGCAAACCCAACATACACTTTTCTTTTGATGCCTTCCTATCTACATACTACCCTTATTTCTTCCAGAGCCCAGATTAAATTGTTGGACTCTTCTGTTTCTCTAACTATCTAAGGGTCTGCCAAGATTAAATTGTTTGGACAGACTTACAATCTCTATATTCTAAAACATGAAATTTAAACTTAGGGAGACCAAGATTAAACTATTTGGACCTCCCTTTAACTAACAGTAGTGATACCAGGAAAATTTTTACAAAATTTTGAAGGCAATTGAATGAATCTTGAGGTAGCCTTCTTCATGTGGAGACTGTTTTGAGCAAATATGGAGCATTGCAGCAAGCAAAGTACAACATATTTGGCCTGTGAAATGCCAATCATGAAAAATGCATACCTGCTGCAGCAGGAGCTAACACAAAGAAGGAAATTTTATCGTACAGCCTAAAGTGGAGCACTTCAAAATTTGGAAAGGTGTTCAAAAAATCCCTAGAAAACCAAAACAAGCCATCGCTGCGTTCTTTGTGCAACTGGTTTTCAAACAAGTGTTGTTGTCTATTCTTCTACTAGACGTATCTACTTCGTCGGCGGGCATGACGGGCATAAATTGCTGATTATCACACAAAAACCTGTGCGTGCGGCGTAAATTGTGGTGGGACGAGTGGTTGAAGAGTCATGCTTCTTTTAATTCGAGTCACTAAACTTTTGAATCGAGATTTCCCTATATACCGTTCGATGCACCGATTAACCTATATACATATTTGTTGGGTCGATATATATATTAAACTAAAACTAAATTAAATATAGTTTAGTTAATTAAAAATATTTAATTAAATTATTATATATATATATATATATATATATTATATATATATATATATTATATATATATATATATATATATATATATAATATATATATATATATATATATATTATTAAAAAAACATCATAAATAATAATAATAATGATAATAACTCAAGGGAATATTACGGATTCTACATGAATGAGACGCTTACCAGATTATATACATCGAGCAATAGATATTAAGTGAAGAAAAATTAAAGCTTTGAGGACAAAGCTTCCGAAGGGAAGGGCTATGTTATGAATATAATTCATAACAAAAAAAAATTAAAAAAAAAATAATATTAATACTAAGTAATCAAGTAGTAATTATGTTAAAAAGTCATTAGTTAATTGAAAAGGCATGTCTAAAAGACATGCCTAATCATGAAAGGTCACCTGCTTTTGGGTATAAAAGCAGGGCCTCATTGTAACTTTTATATCATTATTATTATTAAGTACCTGTGTGTATTTTAACTTTTTAAGTCTTCAAGCTATCAGTCTTTGTGTTTCAGCGTAAGTTTTTATGCTATAGCTTCTAGGGTTTGTGTCATGAATCATCGTCATTGTTATTTTGTATTAAACCATTCTTAGGCTTATTGTATGAAGAAGATTTTTTTTTGTGTCAAAAATGTAATATGAGCCTCCTCCACCAAGTTGACCACTCCTCTTAACAAGTCAGCTTCATTAAGGGAATTCGTCCACACTTGAAGACTATAAATAAGAGATGCATTCAACCTATTGAAGATCCAAGCAAGCAAATGATTCAATATGCAATTTTAATAAAGATAAGGAAGTGCACTAAACATAGAAATGCATGTTTGGTCTTTGGAAGAGAAGGAAAGATCAAGCGAAGAACAAAAGGACTGAAAATATGCTCATCTTTTGTCACATGTGTGAAGAAGTATGAGGTAGAAGTGCTAAGGTATAGGGATGAGGGTGTA